>PVJS01005567.1:0-30192 GCA_004027185.1 Glis glis
GATGTACATATACAAACCTATAAGACTCAATCACTATCTGGAGCATGAAAGGGAGGGAAGGGGGAGGGAATAGGGTGGGATTGGAGGGAGGGCTAAATGTGCAATGTGTGCATGTATGATGTTCATACCCTGACATATATCAAAATGTATAATTACAATTTACAATGCACCAATAAATGAACATAAAAAGTTAAAAAAATAAATAAAATGCAGATAAATAGCTCCCAAAGGCTCTTAATTTGGGTAGATTTCTTGCTTTTCTCCCACAAATATTTACAGAAATCCCAATATATACTGGGAACTGTTCTACACACCGGGGGTATAAAATACATAAAAATCTCTGCCCCCTTGAAGCTTGTATTCTAGTTAGAGAAATGAATAATAAATTATATACATATATAATTTTATAATGATAGGTACAACTGGGAAATAGAAGCATAAAAGGAATTATATGGGGTCAAAAGTTTATTTTGAAGTAGATTTGCCAGGAAGGCCTCACATAGTCTATGCATCACTGTTATTTTTGAGATGTCTATTCTGGGATTCTGCCTCCTTTCTCCCTTGCTTGCCAGAAATATGGATTGGCAGCTTGGCACACACCGCTTCTACGAGGTTGCTGACCTCTGATATAAATAGAGCCGGAGGGATTTAAATCATTTACTTCATTTTTTAAAAAAGGAAGTCAATCATGATTTAATAAATGCTAATTATGTTTAAAAATCACCTCTGAAGACATTTAACACATCACAATGACTATACAAATATGACCAGAATTTAACAAGTACATAAAGCAGTCTATTTATCTCCTTCTATATATTTAGAGGAATATTTTTCATCACTTTTCATTATGTCTTATATTGTGTGTTGCATGATGAGTGATTTTTTACAAAGGGCACCAGGCAACAGAGTGTGAAAGGATACAACAGTTCTACTCTCAGAAAGCACACTTAATGCATGTGATCCCTGATGGCAGGTCAATAGCATGACCTTTGGATTTGAAGACAAACCCTTTAAAAACAAAATTAAGAATGATGTAGAATTACTGCCATGAGCGTGGGAAGCAATTGAACTATGTCTTTCTTTTCTTTGTACAATGGCAGATTGGGGAAAGGAAATATTAGAGGTTGTAGGTTAGAGATTTGTAGTAAGGACATGTGTGTTATAAATAGTGTGAAGCCCAATTCAAGGCATTTTTTTTGAGGTGTGGGTATTTAGAAAGATTTAATTATGCTAACAGGTATTATGAGCACTAACCAAATTCCAATTCAGAATGCCTTTAAAATTACTATAAGACCTGAAACTGTATCAACATCAAAATTCTCGTAAGGGTACAGAACACTCAAATGCAAAGACATATATGACAACCAGGGATAAGATAGGCAGGTATTCTTTTTATTTTTACATGAAGTCATTGGTGATTGCTTAAAGTTTTTTTATTCTGGGACTACAAAATAGTTTGGCTCTATTTCCTACAATTTCCAGAACTACTCTTCCAATTTATGTATATCTTTGAAACTACTGAAAGAAAAATCTAGGGTAGTTGCTCAGGGCTATTAATTTTAGGTCTCAGTTCAGTTCAACATGGTCACTATTGCCTTAAAAACTCTAAACTTTACCCCATCATTTGAAGCCATTCAGAATTTGCCACCAAGGTGTCTTTCTGGACCTTTTCTTACCATTAATGAATACTCTAAGTCCACCAAACAGAAATCACGTCTCTTATAATAATACATTTTTCCCAGTGACAAATTCTTTCTACCTTCTACATCTTTAATCCTACTGACTGCTGCATATCTACCATGGGATGTGAGCTCTCTTTTCTTTGGAGCTCTTTTAGCACTTTTTTAAACATACATATCTCAATGTCTCAGAAACAACAGTACCACAAGCTAAAAAATCCATAATAAATTATAGGTGAGCCTTTATGGGACTCATAGAAATGTAAGATGGATAATTTTCAATGTTTACCTATGGAATTTGTGTAGTTATTGAGCTTATCGAAGCCTAACTTCTATTTGATTGGAATTTAGATAGGTTTTCATTTCCCAGCTTCATGGAGCAAGATCAGATGCTGCAAATTTTATAACCCCAAGATTTCCTTCCATTGGAGTCTTGTAACTATCCCTCACGTGGGACATGGCCTAGTGAAAGTGAAGTTCTCCTGTCTGGGAAGGTAGTTGAGGGTCTTTTATTGTTCTTCATGATTGGACTTAGTATCTATACATTTTTTTAAAGGATGTGCATCTATCCCCTCAATATTTATTATTTATTTATTTATTTATTGTTATTTTTGTGGTACTGGCAAATCAGAATGTATGGCAGAGCTTTTATGTTTATAAACAACTCCAAACCAAACTGTCAAGCGGATTTTTGTTTGTTTTGGTACCAAGGAACAAACTCAAGGACTTTCTACCTCTGAGCTACCCCCTCAATCCTTTTTGTTTTTTATTTTGAAACAGGGTCTAAGTTGCTATCAAACAGACTTTTACTATTTTCATACTTAGTACTTGGAGGGAAATATCTTCATAATAATGCATCTTTTGCTTATTAATTTTTTGGTGTGGTGGAATGATTTTATGGACAAAAGACTGTAAGTTACATTTTGTCCCTAATATAGATGTTCTCCTCTTTGGTTTTGGTTCCCTTGACAATTGCTTTTAGTAAGTTGTACTGTGTTGTTGTCTTTGGCCAAATTGAGGGTCATTATTAATAAGCAGTTGCAGCTAAGTCATTCTTGTATTCATCACTGTGGAGTGGTAAGGAGGTAGTCCACACATCACACAGTGTTTGTTTTATGCACACCTACAAAATACAGTTCTCAAAGTCCCCAGTGTTAGGAAAAGTTGAACTTCTCCGGTGTAAGTATTGCTGAGAATCTTTTAACTATTGGTTTTACTGCCCATCTCTAACTGCACTTCAGTTAAACCTTTTGTGAATTACCTTAACTCTGTCTTATTTGCTTATTTTTTCCCTTACTTGTGTCTCTTCCATAATTAGCCTTTTTAATGTTATGCTATATGTATTTCTAATAGCTATCAAAATCCTTTTAGAATGCAGTAGGGAATGAATGAACAACAACCCACAAAAATATGCTTTGGTTGTACCTTCTTGATTTTGTATTACAGTGACTTCTTTCTTTCCTAAACTCCTTATTAGATGTAAAGTCCTTCAGGGTGCAGTTCACATTTCTTAGTTCCTTACTGTGTAGTTTTAAGGACAGTGTTTTGCATTTAATAATCTCCCCATGAATATTTTTGTAGTATGTAAGTATGAATTTATTGGATCTAGATATTGTTGTGTATACAGATATGAAGAAAATATGGTCCTAAGCCTCAGAAAATTGATTTTCAGTTTAGAGAGACACAAGCAAGACTGCATTAAGAGCTACCATATGCTGTGGAAGTCTTGGGACAGGGAAATTAATTATAATTGGTGAGAGTCTAGAGATGACATTAGGTGGGTCTGGTATGGAAGGATGAATAGAATTTTACCAGTAGAAGATTGCCTTAGGGAAGTTGAATCTTGACATTAGAAATTGAATTGCATGAACCTTTATATCATTTTCGTATGATCCAGAATCATTTTTTTCTCTCTCAAGCTTCAAGGGTTCCCCAGCTAATGTTATGAAATTTAGAGAGTAAGGCTATACTGATGCTATCATTTGGTAGATTTCATTTCTTTCCAGTCCAAACTTCAGGGCTTTAGTCTTTGCAGTTTTTCTGGATGTATTAACCTCTTCCCTTCATTTCCTGATCATTTTAAAAGCTTTTCTTTGGACCTCCTCAAATTCAGTTGGATCTCTCCCAAGTAAACATTACTAATGTTTTTGTGAATGATGATTTCTGATTATTTTGCCATTTTTGTTTTTATTTACCTTGCACTGTGTCCTGTGTAGATATCACATGACTTTGAGGTCATCAGTTAGGCTGTGGCATTGTGTTGAAGGCCCTCTGTAAGTTGTATCTTGATGGACTTTCCAGCCTTGTGTCCCTTCACTTTCTCCTTATAATCCATTCTGTTTCATGTCATAGGGTAAGATATTACCTCTTCTGCCAAGGCCCTTATTGCATGACACTGTTTATGCAAATTCCTTCCCATCCTTCATGATGTTCTCATTCACCTGAGAAGCCCTTTTTGGCCACTCAACACAGCTGCTCCATCAAAGGCCTCATCAGTCCTCATTTCACAGATTGTAGGCATTAATTTACATTTTCCTCTTCCCATTAGACTGGGCTCCTAGAAGGCCAAGGCTTCATTTTATTCAACCTTTTCCATTGCCCTGGTAGAGTATGTTTCCCTGTATCTGCAACTGTTTGTCTAACCATTAAGATGCATAATCTTGCAGCATATCAAAAACCCTTTGAACTTTCATTGTTCACAGAGCTCATTGTCACAACTGAACTAGAGATTGCACTCTGGAATTCTTTGTAAACATGTTAAATAAGCACTGTACTAGAAAGGGTTTCCAAGGAACACTTATTTAAACTCCTTTTCTCAGAGAAGTTCCTGTCTGTAATTGCCTTTCTTCTTCACCCTAAATTAATTAGGCATTTGTGACCAATACAAAATTAGGCAAATGTTAATAAATAATTGACATTGAATTTTTTTCGTAGAAAAAAATTTCTTTTTTTTTTGCGGTACTGGGGATTCAACCCAGGGGCATCTACCTCCGAGCTACACCTCCAGCCCTATTTTTTTTATTCTTTATTTTGAAACAGGGTCTCACTAAGTTGCGGAGGGCCTCACTAAGTTCACTGGCCGTGAACCCGGATCCTCTGGTCTCAGCCTCCCAAGTACTGGGATTACAAGCATGCACCACCACGCCCGGCTGAATTTTTTCTTTTAATAACATATTTTCCATATTCCTTTTGAGTGACAGAGACTGTACCCTGACTGCCTTAAATAATGTTAGGCAAAGTCCTTGCCTGATTATGTATGTTCTCAGAGACAGGATCTCATATTAACTTGTTTTAATAAATCTGTTCTCTGTGAAACTTGGATAGATATTTCTCATTCTATGGACAATCCTTGGAAAACTCAAGTGTGTTAGTTAGATGTCATGTGTTCTTGTAGAAGCAATAGGTCTTCCCCTTTACAGGTTATATGTACTTGGGCTTCTATTGTTGTACATCACATTCACTAATAGGGAAATGTATGTCTATTTTTTTATTTTGCTTATATATTTAGTCATTCTAAAACTGGGCAGAAATGTACTCAATATCCTTTTCTGTCTTTTGCCTCCTATTATTTTGAAAATCAGAAAAAAAATACTTAGTATGCCTGTGAGAATTTATAGTAAGCAAGAAAGCAGGGATTTTTATCAGTTCTTAAAGTAATTGCTAGATTTGGTTTTCAAAAACTTGGATTTAAGTTTTATTGAGATTAAACACCTAGTGTTCTACATATATTTTTACAATGAAGGTGATGTCTAGGAACCCCATGGTGAGATTAGTTTATGATTGTTTTCCCCCTGCAATATATAATTTTATTTCATTTATTAAAGTTTTTGGCAAATATTTTGACTTTTGGAAAATATAAGTTTGTATTGCTTTATCTTATTTTTTGTAATAGGAAATATAATCTGTCAGTATGAATTTTGTTAGGTGAAACCATGGTTTAATTGTATGCTGTATACTCCTTTGCTACTCAAATTATCATCTATGAACCAGCAGCATCTGCATTCCTGGAATATTGAGAAATGTTTAATATTTGGTCTTACTTTAGACCTCCTGAGCCATAATCTACATTTTAACAAAACCTCAAAGTGATTTATGTACAGATTAAGGTTTGAGAAACCCTTCTCTAATGCCAACACATATCTGCATATTTTGAAGACACTGTAATCTTGGATCTTGTAACTCTTGGTGGTTTGCATGCCATCAGCATTAGCATTATCTGGGAGTTTGTTAAAAATCTAGGCTGGGCGTGGTGGCGCATGCTTGTAATCCCAGTACTTTGGGAGGCAGAGACCGGAGGATCCGGGTTCGCGGCCAGCCTCAGCTCTTGCTCTCTCTCTCCCTGTGTCTCTCTCCCTGTGTGTCTCTCTCTCTCTCTCTCTCTGTCTCTCTACTTAGTGAGGCCCTCCGCAACTTTGTGAGACCCGGTTTCAAAATAAAGCATAAAAAATAGGGCCGGGGGTGTAGCACGGAGATAGAACGCCCCTGCCTGTTCAATCCCCGGTACTGCAAAAAAAAAAAAATAAATAAATAAAAATCTAGAATCTTGGGTCCAGTCTCTGATGTATTGAATCAGAATCTACGTTTTTATAGAAATTCCAGGAAATGTTTATTAACCTTAAAATTTGAGAAGCATCGTTCTTGAATACATTGACTTCCTGAAGCCAGATGAACTTGAAGTCTGGTTTTAGAATAGTATGTGGCATTGTTCTTTTTTCAACATGCCTCCTTAGTAGTCTTAGGTAGAAAATAGCCAATTCAGTATATGTAACTAGATCTCTAAATATATGAACCAAGAAAGCATCTACTGTACTTCTTTAATGATTGTCTTATACCTTCTGATATTTGACTTGACCTTTCAGAACTCTTCAGTGGATCCCACTTGTGTTTCCACTCATTCTTATAAAACTAGAGGTTTATCATTTTTTTCTACCCATTATGATTCCCAGAGCATTGTTCTGCACAATCACCTGACAGTTTCTCCTGTGGTAACGACTTTCCTCCTGTACATTCCCATTCCTCCCAGCTCCTTTTCTGCTGTTGGCTATCCTTCTGGCCATTATCCCTCTCTCCTCAATGACAGGATCTCATTCCATTTTGTCTTGGTCTCAATGTCTGCTGGCTTTCTTGTCTGTGAAATTGTTACTGCTTCGGACTCATAGTCATTCTTGGCTCTGTTGACATGTCTTTCCTCTTCCCTCTTGATATCCTTCTTCAAAGTCATCTTCATCACTACCACTTTCCTCAAACTATTCCATCTGCCAAAAATTTCCTTTCCTTTCAAGTTTCTTTTCTGATGTGTGTGTGTGTGTGTGTGTGTGTCTGTGTGTGTGTGTGTGTGTGTGTGTGTGTGTTGATTTCACACTTCTTTCTGTCTAAACCTTAGCTTCTTTTGTCTGACCACCACAGTGAGCAGGTGTAGCTGGACTTTAGAAGGTTTATTCCCTTTGACGTTTCCTGTACTAATTCTTTAATACTGTTTTGCTTTGTCCGCCTGCTTGATCTGGTTTTCTTTTCAGGCTATCAAGCTTTGCTTCAGAAATTTATGAAATAAAGAGGATTGAGTCAAAGAAAAATTTTGCCTTTATAACTCAACTGGATGATCCTTTCTGCTTTGCTGTCCTTTTAAGTATTTCCTATGCTACCCTATCCCACGTGTGTCATTTTAGTTTCTTAGGAAAGGAGAGATATACTTTACGCTTTCAGGTTAAATTTTCTGGTAGACTTCTATATCGTAACTTTATTTCACGAAAACACTTTCTACGTATTTGTGATGAAGTTTAATATTTCGTGCATTGCTGCAGTGCAGATTTAATTACAGTCTTTAGATGCAGATAGGTTTTACTTTCTTCTGGATATAAACAACATTAACAAAGATTCTGGTGTCTTGGTCAATTGCCCTGTTAAACATTGTTGCTTTAAAAATTGCTACATATAAAATAAAGAGGATATTAAGACTTTTCCCTAATGGCATTAAAAGGTAAGGAAACACAATTCAGTTAGAATTTGTTCAGTTATATTAAATAGCCAGTAGGACTAACTGAATTTAAAGAATAAAATAAGTTATTCAGTTTATGGGCAAAACAGGTCTACAAGTTTTGCACAGTTTGTGCAATAAAAAAAGGAACTGTTTGTGGATGTTGCTGCAATGTTTCCACCATGAAACCGATAACTATGGCAGGGTCATAATAAGTATGGGGTAGATGGTTGTGGTGGTGCACACCTGTAATCATAGCTACTCGGGAGGCTGAGATAGGAGGATCTAAAGACAGAGGCCAGCCTGGGCAATTTAGTGAGCCTGTCTCAAAATTAGAATAAAAATAAAAAGGGGTTATAGGTCAGTGGTAGAAGGCCCTGGATTCAATCTCTAGTACCACAAAAAAGAAGTACAGGGTATTTTAAAAAATACTTTTATTGGTACATTGTAATTACACATCATAGTGAAATTCAAAATGATACAAATGTAGATGCACATATCACTTGGTGTATTTCCCTCCCCATGCCTCCTCCCCACTTCTTGTACATTTAGTGAGATTGATAATGATACCTTCATATATGAACATAACATTATTTGAACTGTTTCTTTCCTCAGTCTTCCTTTTTTTCCCTCTTTGCTTCCCACTCCCAATCTCCTTTCACTATTCAAATGGTCTCTTTCCTCATTGATTGAAAGCCCTTTTTCTTTCCTATTTTCTCTCTAGCTTCTGCATACAAGATAAAACATAAGATCTTTGACTTTCTGAGACTGGCCGGTCTCACTCAGCATACTATTCTATAGTTCTATCCATGTTCCTGCAAATGGCCTAACTTTGTTCTTCTTTTTGGATGAATAAAACTCCATTGTATGTATATACCACATTTACTTTATCCATTCATCTGTTGATGGACACCTGGGTTGGTTCCATAATTTGTGAATTTATTTTATCTGACTTGAAAAACTTGTTATATACTGAAGATACTGGTAAAATACTTGAGTACTGTTTGATAGTATTATTATTGGTGTTTAATTTCATTCCAGTGTGGTCAGAGAACATACATTATTTTTATCTTTTTGAATTTATTGGGGTTTGTTTTGTGGCCCAACATAGGTTCTGTCCTGGAGAATGTTCCTCACATGAATGAAAATCATTTGTATTCAGTCGTTGCTTGGTAGAGGGTTCTACAGGTGTCTATCGGGTTAGTTGTTTTTGGTTGTTGTTCAAGTCTTCGATTTCTCTGTGGAGCTTCGGTCTTGCTGTCCATCTTGTATTAAAAGTAAAGTGTCAAAGTTTCTATTCTTGTTGAATTACATATTTCTCCCTTCATATCTGTCAGTTCTTCTTTTATATATTCAGTGTGCCATTATTGAATGCATATGTTTATGATTGCTTTGCCTTCCTGATGAATTGGCCCTTTTATCATTACACAATGTCCCTCTTTACTTCTGAAGTGAGATGGTGAGGAGAGAAGCAGCCTTGGTTCAAATACCACAGAAATGCCTTTCTTACAGAATTTCCATTTATTTTTTGGAATAGATAGCTTCTTCATTTTGCTATTTGCTCTTAGGACTATCCCCCCTTTTTCAATTATTTTTACCAGTTTCACTGGAGATGAGAGCAGTGGAGTTCCTATGCTATAATGTCAGAAATGATCTATTATGCCTCTTCCTACAACTTTGTGTGTGTGTGTGTGTGTGTGTGTGTGTGTGTGTGAGTGTGTGTGTGTGTGTGTGTGTGTGTTTTCCTTTTCCTTCATAGCCAGTGAGTCTTATAAATACTTTGAGGCTATGTTTTATTCATGTTCATTTGTGCAGTACCTAGCACAATGCTCATAATATTAAAGGTCAGCACCATTTTCTATTTTAGACATAGTTTTTAATACTGAAATTTCTGGTAATCCACTTGAAGGTATTAAAACAACATTTAGTAACAGTAAGAATTAGGAAGCATATATTGCTGCAGTTTAATATCATTCCATGGTACCTAAAAAAAAAAAAAACCAAAACTAGTTATCCTAACTCTTCCTATGCCCTCTTTTCAGTGCTCTGTCTCTTGCAGAGGAGAGCTGTTTACTGCCCTGACTGATCTGTCCTATAACTGTGTGATGTTGAGTTTGTTTGGGTGTCACTTGTTGTCATCCCCTATCTCTGACTTGCAGCAGAGAACCCTCATTTATATAATGCTGACATCCAGTGTGTTTGTACACCTGTTCAGCCCAGCATTCATTCTGATAAGCATGGATATGATAATATGTCTGCTTCGTTTTAACAAAAATAACTGGTTATTTATTTGGTCTGATGGGTGGCACCTCTGTGAAGTTTAATATGCTTCCTGAGTATCTCTGCTGGGGATGTTTGGTGATGGTTGAATATATTAATAGCTAAGATACAAGGTGATTCAAGTCCAGAACCCAGATGCTGTGGAAGCTGAAATTTCATGTAATCTAATCTGGAAGACTTGTTATGGTTTCTTTACTTTCAACATTTTTAGTCCTATATCCTATGTATTTAATGTATCATTATATCTTATTGCCTTTTTCTTCTTCTTTTTTCTTTTTTTTTTTGCGGTACCAGGGATTGAACACAGGGGCGTTCTATCTCTGCGCTATGCCCCCGGCCCTATTTTTTATACTTTATTTTGAAACCGCGTCTCACAAAGTTGCGGAGGGCCTCACTAGGTAGAGAGAGAGAGAGAGAGAGAGAGACAGGGAGAGAGAGAGAGAGCAACCGAGCTGAGGCTGGCCGCGAACCCGGATCCTCCGGTCTCCGCCTCCCAAAGTACTGGGATTACAAGCGTGCGCCACCACGCCCGGCTGCCTTTTTCTTCTATGGGTTTTTAAATTTCACTTTCACTGCTATTCTTACTCATTCAGTTCTCATCCAAGCCTTAGAATACTCATCATTAGTTTGTAGTAACTGCATCTTAATTTGTCTCTTTATTTAGTCTTTGCTTTTTTGAAGGCATCTTGTACTTTGCTACCCAGACCAAGTTTCCTAGAATACTAGCATCATGCCATTTCCTTTATTGCTTTCCACAGATGTTTTAGGAATGTGTGATAATGGCCAGCTGCTATGGTAAGCTCTGTGGTGTAATGGTTTCTGCCATTACAATGGATTACAGTGTATAGTAAACAAGTAGTAGATTCTCACATTGTGAAAAGTGCTATGAAGGTAATAAACATAATGACTTCAGGAGAACACCTTAGGTAGGTGGTGGGTGACAACCTCTCTGAGGAAATTCCCTGTGACCTGAGGGATGTGGATGAGCTGGGTGATGCAGGGACTAGAAAAAGAGGGCTGCATGTAGAGGGAACTAGGCATGCTTGCGAACAGAGAGGAGGCTGTTGCAGCTGGAATGTAATGAAGGATGAGAATAATGATGGGAGATAGTGTTGAAAGGAAGCTGGATCACAGAGGGCCTTGATCAACTATGACAGGGAGTTTTGTTTTGTTTCAAGAGCTGTGGGTTGCCACTGATGATTTTCAGAGGAACGAGATGAATTATTTTTAAAAGATAAATCTGGCTTCTGTGTGTGTGTGTGTGTGTGTGTGTGTGTGTGTGTGTGTGTGTGTGTAGCATAGTTTGAATAGGCAAGAGTAGATGTAGCAAAGTGCTCGGGAACTTCATATTTGTGACTCTGGTAGCTTATTCTAGGAGAGTGACAATAAAGATGAAGAAAAGTGGGTAGATTCAAGATATATGTCAGAGATGGAACTTAAGGACTTGATGATGCATGAAAAGCTCATCCACATCCCTCAGGTCACAGGGAATTTCCTCAGAGAGGTTGCTGGATTATGGACAAAGTCCTTTCTCTTTTCAAGGTGTCCATACCTGGCCTTTTTATATGTATGTTTATTTCCCTTTATACTCCAAGGCACACTTTGTTCTTCAAGCAAAAGTAAGTATAACATGGGAGTTAAAAGCACATGTTGCACAAGATTCACTTGAGTTCAGATCCTGACTTTGTCCCTTCCTGTGTGATATCAGATCAGATACTTCCATGCCTGAGCTTCCTTTCCTGTAAAATGGAGACAATAGTATTTCTACCTTATAAGGTTGTAATTAGGATTAACTGACTAAATCAGTGTAAATTGTTTGTAGAGCATCTAGCACATAGTAACTATTCAGTAGATGTGTGGTATATTCATTTCTACTGGCTGATGTAACAAAAGAGTACAAACTAGAGTTGTACTCTTTTTTGCTTTTTTGAAGGCATCTTGTACTTTGCTACCCAGACCAAGTTTCCTAGAATACCAGCATCATGCCATTTTCTTTATTGCTTTCCACAGATGTTTTAGGAATGTGTGATAATGGCCAGCTGCTATGGTAAGCTCTGTGGTGTAATGGTTTCTGCCATTACAATGGATTACAGTGTATAGTAAACAAGTAGTGCTAGAGACCAGAAGTCTACAACCAAGGTGTTGGCAGGGTTACTTCTTTCTGGAGGCTCAGAGAGAGAATTTGTTGCATACCACTCTCCGGGTTTCTGGTGACTGTTGGCATTCATTGGCACCCTTATCTTGTAGAAGTAGCTCTTCAGTCTCCACCTCCTTTTCTGCATGGACTTCTTCTTTGTTTTTCTGATTATTTCTCTTTTTCTTCTAAGGATATGTCTTGGATTTAAAGCCCATCTTAGTTCAGGATACTCTCATCTCAAGATCCTTACAATTACAAATAAGATCACATTTACAGTTTCTGGGAGTTGGGACATAGGCCTATCCTTCTGGGGATCACCACTTAACCCACTACAGTGAGCTATTATCTTTTAATCTGCTAGGACTGTGCTTAGTTCCAACTTTGCTCCCATTCTGATGTTTTGTAAATCCTACTCAATCCTGAAAGTCTGATTTAAGCTTTACCACCTTCATAAGATAGCCTCTGCTATATGAGATTTATCTTCCACAAGTAAAATCAGATACAACAATATTTTTGAATGCCTGAGATTAGAAAAACAGCACTGTAGACTTGCTCCCAATAGACTACTTATGGGCCTTGCCTTTTATTGATTATTCTGGTAGTTCAAGTTCCCTTCTCTGTGTTTCATTTCTTAAGGATTAGGAAAAATATTTCATTCTCATAGAAATTTCTTTCAATGACTTAGAAACCATTAAAAATGACCATTTCTAAATCTGTTAAGAACAATAAGATATCTTGAAAGTTGGACTGGAGGTAGAGTTTTAAATCTAATTTTGGGGTACAAGTTAAGCATCGATCCCAAGGAAATAGTTTTGTTCACAAAAAAAACAAGAGCACTGGTGTATGTGAGAAAGATAGAGCAAGAACAATGCATGTGCGCTAGAAAATGATAGAATATGTTATGAATAAAGGTCTATGCTTTATTAGGTTTTCCTTTCTCGTCTTCAAATTCATAGCTTAAAGATTGAAAAGGGTTCACGTGGAGATTTAATACAAATATGTATAAATCATGCCTTATTAGCAAGCTTCACACCTGAGGTGCATAATTCATGTGTGTATGTATATTCCTAGAGAGTAACTGTAATGATGCTTACTGAAGCATTAACAATAGCTTTCTCTGAATGGTGGGATTTTAGGTTATTTTTTATTTTAAAATCATCAATTCTGATTGAATTTTTTCAATAAAAATGTGCATTTTACAAAAACAGTGGTTTTGTTCTGGGGAGAGATGAAAAGTTAGAGAATGGCTGGAGCCCCAGGCTAGTAACCTCCAGACACACAAGCGGCCTTGTGTTTGCTCATGTTCCATACAAAACTCATAATTTTTCTATATGCCTTTTCAGGGTAGAAAAGGTGAGAAGCACTGCATAATGTAGATGGTAAAACTTAATTGTGTTGCCTTGTGAACAATTCATGGACACCTGCGCGCATGTGTGCGCACACACACACACACACACCCCACCACACTACACCACAACATACCACACCACTCCACACCACACCACACCACATACACACAAACCCTAGATTAAATAAGATCTCTCTGTTTTATTAAAATTGGAATCTTTATTATTACATTTTCAAAATAATTACTTGCTTTCCTCCACCATTCCCCAACAGCCATTTTTGGAATATGGGTAGTATAGAAAGTAGCTCATGTATGAAAGTGCTAGTGGGGGAACAATAATTCTAGTCCAGAGCCATCAGGAGTTCCATGCAGAACATAAACTTTCTTTTTAACAAGCTTATTCCCCTTGGAAATATTTGGGTTTGTTGGTAGAACTCTTTATATGGGTGCTTTGCTGTTTGTATGGGTAACTATTTATATAGGTAATTTGAAGAGAAAGAAGCATTTGGGCCAACTTCCTGCCTTGTCACCCACCAGCACCACCATTAGTGGGCATTGCATTCTTCTTGACCTACAGAAACCCGTGTCCCTTAGGTCCCTTGAGCAGATCCTCCTAGAGCCTCCATGGGATTCCTATGATTATGCACAGTGCAATTGCATTTTTCTAACTTGAAAGAATTCAGATAGGCTGGAAACTTCCCAACTTGGATGTTGATGCATCTGAAGATTAGAATGTCAATGGAAAGGGAGAGGCAGAATTATGCCTTGGTGCTCCTGCTTTGGGACTGGAGTCTGGGAGATGTCAAGCAGACAGAGCTGTAAATGATCAAGCGCAAGTGCTTTACATACTGCTGGGGGATACTGGTGTCATTTCGTGTCTGCACTCTGTTAATTCTGTGAACCATTAGAATGTTACTCTTTCTGTTGGGAATAACAACAACAAAAAAAAGGTATTCTGTGTTTTCTGCTCCTGGGACATGTGCCTATTTGCTTAAAGACTGGTCTTTGAATTTAGGGTTGCAAAACAATTGTTCAGAAAACAACCACAGCAGTATACTTCAGAAATCTCTTTTGATCTCAAACTGGATTTGTGATTGTGTCTGTTTGTTCATTGCAATGAAGCTGCTATTGTAATTTAGAATGCTTGTTAAGAACAGTGCAAGAGTCCTCTGAGGGACAATAGATAACCTGCTATGTGTCTTGCTTAGGGAGCTGGTAATTATTTTACTGTAAATGAATCTAACAATAGCCTATTGGAAAAAAACCACAAGAGGGACAGGTTTTCAGGGAGGAGTGTTAAAGTGGGGGCTCTCTTTTATTGACTACATTCATCAGCCCAAATTACTGGCAATAAGGTTTTTAGAGAGGATCAAGTAAAGTAAGTAAAATAATTAAGATTCTCTTCGGTTACTGTAAAAAATTCTTAGTATGAGTGCATCTTATTTAAGACTCATTTTAGCCTTCCTTCTAATGGAAGTTTTAATGTTTCCTATTATGCAGTGATGACTTTTTATTTCTAAAAGGCAATCTTACCAGATCAGAGACTTGTAAATTTTTCCCATAGGAATTGTTTGATTATTATCACTAATTTTACATGTCAGAGCTACCTACTATATTGTATTTTGACTTACATTACTTTTTCCTCCCTGGGGAAAACAGGTTTAAGAAAATCTCACATGCAAATAATAATTTTGGTTGGTATCAGCAGGGTAAATAAAGGAAAATTTAGAGAAGCATGTTTTCTTCCCACGAAAATACTTTCAAAATTATGGTTTGGCTGAGGGAACTCTAGGCAAGTTATTCATTTTCAAATATTTTAAGAAAAAAATATAGTGCTTAGGGCACAATAGAATTTGTTATAAATTAAACTGATAAGTCAGGTATTTGTATCCTCCTAGCATTAGGATCAAACCCATTCTTTTTTTTTTTTTTTTGCGGTACTGAGGATTGAACCCAGTGGCATTCTACCTCCGAGGTACACCACCAACACTATTTTTTATTCTTTATTTTGAAACAGGGTCTCACTAAGTTGCGGAGGGCCTCACTAAATAGCTGAGGCTGGCCGCGAACCCAGATCCTCTGGTCTCAGCCTCCCAAGTACTGGGATTATAAGTGCATGCCACCACGCCCGGCTTTCAAACCCATTTTTAATTATACACTTTTCATGCCCTCCCTTTATGCCACCTATGCTCCATCCAAACATAATTTTTAGTTCTGAGAGTATTTCGAGCACTCTTGTGGTTTTGGTCATGATTTTCTCTAAGCCTTGAATGCCCCAACCTCTGTATGTCCTAAGCTTACCACCCTTTCGGATCCATCTCCCTCAGGAAGTGTCCTCTCATCAAGTGGAGTGAAGATTCTCAATCTCTGAAATCCTGCAGCAGTGTACTGCACCTGTCTGTATCTTCCAAGCTAAAGCCTATACGCTCTATTCATAATGACCCTACATTCCTGGTAGGTGCCATTGTTGTGTCCCCTATTTCTTCCTTTAATTTAAGCTTCTCACTCTGTATTATATTTAGTTTCCCATATCTTCTCTGTGAGGCTGTGAACTCAGCTCCTTACTATTTCAGATAAGAATGTCCATGATCTGACCTGTGTTTTTCTCTTGCGGCTCAATTTCCCACTACATGGGGCTTCATACCTTATGCTCTCACATTACTGAGATATTTTTACTTCACTAGAAGGCCTCTGATGTTTTGAGAGTCTTTGCTCAAGGTGTTCCTTCTGCTTGCAATGTTCTTTCTGTTCTTATTCAAAACATAATTAATTTCTATTCTTCTGTCAAGGCTCCATTTTCCCCTCCTCCAACATCTAGATCAGTTAGCTAATCTCTGGGAACATAGAACATTTTTACTACATACTTCTCTATTATAATTGGAGGCAATCTTTTTACAGGGTAGCAATAATTTCTTATTCATTATTGTATCCTCAAAATCTAGCACTGTGCTTGTCATGGAGTTGGTTTCCAGTAAGCCTTTGAATGAGTGGATGGAAGAGCAGAAACTAGGAATATCTCACAGGCCACATTGAAGACCAAGAGTAAGAATCTTGGAGCAAAATCAAGACACAAATTTTAGAGAAAAGATTCTTTTCATAGCTTTCAACTTAAGAGATGAGTCTGTGGGGATAAGGACTAGCTGTGCACATCTTGGTGAAGGCCTATATTGATTCTGCATAAGTTTCCATTTGGGGCAGGACAGATGCTTAGTAGAGAGTAAAGCTCCTTTCCAAGACACAGTTAGGGTGTTATTATCAGGAATGATACTGAAGAAGAGTCTTGTTTTCATCTTTATTTAGTGAGGATTCAGAAGCACACTGAGTTTTAGGCAGGATTACACTTGGTAATCAGGCTAAAATACAGTCTTGTAGGGTTCATAAATAGCTGGAGCATAAGGCAAATGTTCACAGGGCGACTGTATATAGAAGCTTGGCTACTGCAAAACTGGGGTCAAAGAGTTAAGCTACTGCCAGAGGATTTCTGAGTAAATGAGAAACTGACTTCCAAGTCTTTATCTTTCTGTCAGTGGCCAGAAAAGATTGTTCCTGCAGTGTGGGGTATATAGGCCCAAAGAATAGAGCTAAGTGAGCCCCTTTGAAAAGGTTGGAGCTCTACTATGGGGAGAAAGCTCAGGATAGACATTACAGTAAATTTTGTCAACCTCTTTTTACTTTTATTCACTCCCCATTTCTATTAACACACTAAAATTTTTGCAATGGTCTATGTATCAGCCAAATCAGTGCTTAGTTTGGATTCGCTATATGTTAAACACTGTGTAAGGCCCTGGTATTAAAATGGTGAACGAGACACAATGGTTCCTGCAGAGCTTAGCTGGTGAGGTAGATTTACAATGAAGATATGATTCTGTTATTAATCATGCTCAAGGGGCAGTACAGAGTACCTTGTGAGAATATCATAGTAGTGATTTAATTTATTATGGAAAATCAGGGAAGATTTGCATTAGATATGACATTTAAGCTGAAACTCCAATGCATGGGAAGTTTGCTAGGAAAAGCAAGATGAGGAATATATAAAAGCATCAGCATAAGCAAAAGCAAAAGCACTGAGGTAGGATAAAGCAAGATATAGTGGAAGGCCAGCATGGTTATGTAGGAGAGTTTGCATAAGATAATCCTCACAAAAGATGGTAGGGGCTTTATCGGAGGGTATGGAAGTCACATTAAGGATTTGAGACCTTGTTCTAAAAGATAGAGGAAGACATTGGAAAGTTTTAACATTGGAATATTTATAATTTGAAACAATTGCTTTGTCTGCATCTTGGAAAATAGATCAAATGGGAACAAAAATAGAAATGGATTTTTTGTCTGGTTAGGAAGCTATTTACTGAGGTCCAAGCATGAGATAAATATTATGTCATGCTATATTTGGCCATTCTGTCACTTGGGCATGTCAGTGGAGAGTGTGACTTTCTTAACAGGAGTTAGGTGGTCCTATGTGTTAGTCATATTTGTGTTGCTGTGAACAAAGTACCTCACAAGAACAACCTAGAAGAGGAAAGATTTATCTTGGCTCCTGGTTTTGGAGGCTTCAGTCCATGGCCGACTGGCTCCAAGGCAGAAGCATCATGGTGGAAGGATCTGGCAGAGGAAAACTGTTCAGCTCATGGCAGCTGGGAAACAGAAGGAGGAGGGGGAGGGCTAGGGACAGATGTGGTCCCCAAGACCATTCCCCCAGCAACCTACTTCCTCCAGCCATGCTCTATCTGCCTACAGTTTTTGCCACCTCCCAGTTAGTCCATACAAATGATTAATCCACTGTTGAGGTCAAAGACCTCACAATCCAATCATTTCACTTCTGATCATAGCTGCACTGCCTAGCACCTGAGCTTTTGGGGGGCATTCCAGATTCAATCCATAACATTCTGAGACTGTATTTCACATTACAACTTTTAAAACTGTTCATGTAAAGTAAGTGTTTTTCAGAGATACCATTTTAATATATGTAACCAAAGCCCAATTGTTATTTCTACAAGACTGAGGGAAAAATGTTGTAAGAAAATAAGCAAATAAATACTTGCGTTTTCATTACATGGAGGTCTTTTCAGGTCAAACTTATAGTCCATAAATTGTTGAAATATAAGTGTCACATAAAAGTTACTTCAGTTATATTCTTTACATTGCAAGCTACTTTCTGAGGGTAGGGTGCTTTTAAAGTTGGTTTGACAGCTAATTTGCTCACATAATAGCATAACGTTTCTTCTCTTGTGCTTCGTGTTTTATAAAAGAGGAAAATTTTCCATTATAATATACTCTGATAAATATATGAGATAATTGATGGTCTACATCTGCATAAAGAGAATTCAAGTTACTAAATACAATACTCATGACAAATGGAATGCACTAGACTCTTCGGTCCTGGGATTGCATTCTGTCATTGTGCTCAAGAATAATACTGAACATTATGAAAGAATGAAAAATAGAACCATAGAAGAGATTTCTTTAAGGCAGCACTGAAATTTTTCATAATGGGAGTTAGGTAATGATAACTTTCAAGTAATGGAATCTATGCAATAGTACATTCACTTGACATAGTTTCTTTGAATGAAATAGTATTTTTTTTAAAAAAAGATACAAGGTTAGCTAGCTTCCTTCGGTCTCCATTTAATGGGCAGTTATATCACAGGCACTGGGAAAAGCTAATGGGTGATTTTCAGATCTGTGAACACACACACACACACACACACACACACACACACACACACAACACACAGATAGCACAATATGAATAGGGGGTTGAATAGGTTAATAATATGCAAATACCAAAGAATGATGTCTGAACTAAATCTTTAAGGATAACAACAGTTAGCCAGTATGGAGGGAAGATTCTAGAATCAGAACATGGTATTGGTTTCCCTGAGAACAGGTGCAGTTAGCCAGGATGGTACACTTTCTGGTACATTTCTAAGTGGACTTTGATTATACACTTTCTTTGAGCATTTCTGTTTGGTGAATTTGTATTCTACAAGTCTTTCAGATGGAAGAGTGGGGCTTAGCTGGACTTAAACACAGAATTCCATACTTTGATAATATAATTCTAAAATTTATTATGATTTCATGATATGAATATTATTGTTTTTTAACTTCAGTACATAGCACTATTAATTAAAGATTGTATTTACTATCATATATATGGAGAAGAATATTATATTCAAATTATAATATAATAATTATTTACAACAACCTATTTAAGTAAATATGTCCTTTTGTTCTTAAGCTATAAGATGACATAAGTGGCATTCTGAAGAGAGAGGCCAGAGTATATATCCAAGACATGTAGTATTCCTATTTGACACTTAATTTCATAATTATTTGCACACTTGCACATATTTCAAAATGATGTGTACTTGATTTGGCTTAAAAACCCTGCTGTTTGTTCAGTCTTCCCCATGGGTGATTTTTTTTCCTATCTAGATTACATTTCTTAGTGCTTTTTTATACAGTGTTTGAGCACCATGAAGCAATGTAGTAATACAAAAACTTGAAAAAAGATCCATATTGTTGTGACAAGGAAGTGAATCAGATGAAAATGTTTCTTAAATGGGCAGATACTGCTTTTTATATAAAATTTCCATTGAAGCCTCAACTGTTTCCACAAACTCTGCCTTGGTATGTAATGAAATCATGGCTGGGTGTGTGATCGTAGACACTGACAACTTCAAACACATTCAGAGCCTGTGGTCCTCTCTCCCCAAATGATCCTTCTTTTTGTGCCTTGTGTGGTCACTGGGCCTTCCTCCATCTGCATTAGAAGTCATGAAGAAAGAGCAACATTTGCAGATGCCTCTGAGTTACCCAGGTACAGCAAAGATCATAGTTTGTAGAGAAATGTGAAGTCACTCATATCTCTACTGTAGGGGTACAGTTTTCATTTCTGTTTTTTGTCAAGGGTGAATCTTTGAGAACAGCGAGTTACCTTTTTACTGTGTGTTTTCCCATTGCTACCACCACAAAGCTAAACTTTATTACTGGAAGCCCGCCCTTGGCAAAACCATGAAAGAGGTGAAGTTTGTCTTAGACGTGTGCTACCTCCCTTTTCTAACCCTGCCAGCTCCCAAACACCTAATGCTCTGGAATTCCTCCTGTCTGGAAGGCTTCACGAAATGTTAGTGACTGGCTACATCCTAATATCCTGCCTCTTTCAGGGGTATCAGCTTTTTAAAAATAGAATGTCTCCGGGAATGATGTATAACACTTAGTGGAAAGTCTCTGATGGATACAGTTTAAAACATCACGGTGTTGGGGAGGTGATTAGTGAGAATACTGGGGGCAGAGACCTTGTCTAAATCAAAAGCAAATGTATAAATGAGTGCTTCCTATGCTCTTTTTGTAAAGCCAGGGTTATTATTAATAATTAGTGACAATTAAAAATCCTCTCAATTACTGTATTTAAATAGGTAATATATAGGCATGAATGGGCCAGCATTTACTTAATACTTCTTTGAAAAAGATACTCTGTAAAAAGGTAAAGAATGAACTGAGACTATTTTTATATAATGGCTCATGAACTCATAGACATGTGGGAATGATTGTTTTTTAGTATTTCAATTTGTGGTCTATCTTGGAATCATATTTTAATTAACCCAGCCAACACCTTTATGGATGATAAGTAATATTACCCCTGAAGAATATAATATAGAAAAAATTTCATGTAATCTGAAAGCTTCAGAGGGGAAAATAATGTTGCCCTTATCAAATTTGTTAAAGATTGGGTTAAGGAGATAGCTCAAGGTTAAGAGTTTCCTGCTAAGAAGTTGCCCAGCAAATCAGCGAGAGAATTGGGAGAACATCTGAGCTTCTGGCCTCCTAGGGCACAGAGTCACTATTTCCTTTGAGGCCCTGTTTATAATCACAGTAAGTGACCTCTGGGTACCAGTGCTTCTGGCCATAAAGCAGATGGCATGATTCCTTCATCACCCTGCAGTGCATAAGCCATAATGCTGACCAACTGGGATGTGACTGTTAAGTAATAACAAATTAGGGTATATTTAAATAATGACATTGAGTATATCTCAATAATTTTATATTTCCAAAGGACTTTACAATTATTTTTTATTACCCATTCAAATTACCTAGAATTCCCCTACTTCAGATTCACTGTTTCTTTTCAATACTTAAACACATTGTCCATCTGGTGGAACCATACATATTCTGATGGAGATTTTATATTTAGAAAGAAGAAAGGTTATCAGCTCTACCACTGGGTAAGGTCCTATAAAATTTAGAGAAATATAGCATGTTAGCACCAAAAGGAATCTTGGAGGCTGAGAGGAAATGACTTTGTAATTGTGATCCTCAGACCAAACTCATTATCAAAACCATCCAGATAACATGGTATTAAATCAGTTAAGGGTGGCCTTTGGGGAAACAAGCTCTTTGCTTCACTGCCAAGCTGGGGCACAGAGACTGATCAAGGACACCAGGACCCTGACTCTCCTTTCTCCCTCGGAATGAGGCAGTGGCCTTACTTGTGCTATTCTATTCAAGAAATAAGAGAGCTGCTATTTGCAAATATTCTTTCAAACAGAAGCATGCCTGTTGCAGTGTAAGTTCTTTCTGGGTAAAAGATTTTAACCACATGTATAAAAAGGGCCGTGGCATGATAAGCATTTGACCATTTCATAGATCTGGCAGAAAAAAATCCATATCCTTGGCTAATTAAATTGGGGACTTAGTCTAATCCTACAGCTGGAATATGTAAGTTTAATTAAATCTTGATTTTCCAGATGAGGGCAATGCAGTTTATGAAAGAAAAATGACTTGTCTAGACTGATAGATGTCATTAGTGCCAGAGCTGCAGATAGAACCCCAGTCCCCCAATCCTGCCTAATGCTCTTCTATAATACTCTGTCTCTTCGTGACTCAGAATAGGAACCCCTGACCCTGTGATTTCTGATAATGACCTCTTTACAACAGTCATTTTTGCCTTCATTCATGTGTTTATTCATGTAAGGAATATTTAGTAAGTACCAGTGGTGATAGAGATGTAGCAGTACATAAAACAGACTGAAGTGCCTGCCCTCAGGAACCTTACTTATAGTTGAGGAAGACAGAAAGTAAATTAGCTAACGAAGTCTTTTGTTGTTTTGTGTTTTGGTACTGGAAAATAAACTTAGGGGCATTCTATCTCCAAGATATACCCCTAGCAACCCCCACCTTAAAATTTTTTTGTTTGTTTGTTTTGAACCAGGGTCTTGCTAAGTTGATAAAGGTCTCACTAAATTGCTGAGGCTGATCTCGAATCTATGATCCCCTGACTCAGCTTCCCAAGTACTAGGATTATAGGCATGTGCCACTAACCTGGAAAAAAGTTTTAATGTTTGGTTAAATATGCTTAATGTAGGTTAGATGGTGGAAAGTACTAAGGAAGAAAAATAAAGTAAAGAAGAGGCATAGGTATGTGATTATGAGTGGGCCGCTGGGTTTTTAAAGGGAAGGGCTTGCTGACTGGGAAGGCAGCTGGTTCCCAGGACCCCCATGCAGACTCCACTCCTGTAATGTAGGTAAAAATCCATATTTACATTTCTATTTTTTGAATCAAACAGAAGCCCCCACTGTATCTCTTCTTAGCTACAGATACTCGCTTCTCTCCCATCCCACATTTCTCTCATAGTTTTAGGGCGTCCATTAATTATGCTGTCTCTTTCCTTATGTAACTATAAAATCTGCAGTGATTCCTGGGCAAGCCATTCTCTGGCCCTTGAGCAATCAATAAATGTTTCTTGTCTTCTTGGTTTTTGCTCCTTTCTTCTTTTAGCAATCTTCTTTTACCTATGAAAACCCTAACCATCTTTCAGAGTCCAGTTCAAATGATCCCTTCCATAAACTTTCTTCTGACTCCTACCTTCCTACCATCCCAATCCAGTTAGCTGTTTGAAGATAAGAATTGGTCTCTTAATCATCTTTTCATTGGTGCAGTTCCTGGTACACTCTCACTATTCCATAAAGGTTTGTTGAATCAAATTGAATGATATTCATCAGATTCCTCTGAGAATCAGAGATCTCAACAAAAAGTTGAGATTTCAATTTGGGTTCAATATACTGCTCAGGAAAATAGAGCCAAGGCATAGAAGAAAAAGTATTTAATAGAACATATTTCAAGCAGGAAGCGGCTTTCAGTAATACAGCTTAGTCTATGTTCAGGGACAGTTGGAGAGAAAAATGTACTCATGTGAATTTATGTGGGAAGCTGGCTGTCATCTGAGCCATGTGGAAATGAATCTGCCTTAAACTGTTTTCTGCTAAAATAAGCAACATTTTAGAAATGTTGTCTATCTCTTTAGCTTAGTACTAAATTATCCCGCAGCTCTCTGAAGCTCATCAAGTTGATAATTGTTTCCAATGATCTGTAAACAAGCTTCTTTAAATAATTAACCCTTTTGCTTATTTGTATAAAAGACCCAGATAACAAAGGATTGGGAGTAATAATGTCAATCCAGGATATTCGCATCCTCACCCATTGGCTCATGCCCAACCATGCTGTATAGTTCTGTGTACCAAAGATTCCCCTGTGGGAGATTTAACCTTTTTTCCCCACACCTAATTCACATTTATCAAGATATAGGGACTGCTTCATTAATAGTGTCTCATTCAATATTCTCACTGATATAATCCAAAAGACCAGACCATACAACTTAGAGGAAGGAAGATTTATTTGGTCACAGTTTCTTGGAGATTCAGGTTTCAGTCCTTGTGATGCTGGGGTCTATGGATATCAGGGCATAGTGGTGGGAAGCAGAGGAAGAGAGGGCAGAAGGCATGAGCATTGCTCCTCCCATTACAGAAGCCAGAAGCAAAGAGAGCAAGCAAGCAAAGGGATTCAAAGACACAAGTACAATCTTCAAGGCCACACTCCCAGGGGCCCACCTTCTCCAGCCACACCCCACTGCCCTTGGTTACCACCCAAGTAAATCCATTACAAGGGATTTATCTACTGATGAGATTACAACCCTCATGAGTTTACATCAACCATAAGCTCGTCAGGGGCCATTCTATATCTGAACTAACAAATAGGTAAACAGAGTCTGAAAATGGATGGTTGCTTCCATAATCCAACATCCCTGGCATTAGGGCAGTCATCTAGTTGATCAGATGAGTTTTCCTTGGACGTCAACCTCGTTATCTAATTTTCCCTGTAACTAGTCAGCCAGCCTGCTTTTGGTCTATCTCACTTTCTAGTTTGTAATTAATTCAAACTTCATGCTTAGTATCCAGCCCTAAATTCCCTACAGGTTGGGATTCCTATTGGGCAAAAACCTAAAAAAGTTCCTGCTTAGAGGATTAGTTTCTGTTGGGCAAGTTTTTCCAGAGGTATGTTTGCCAATAGGATACATAGAAAACAAAACAAAATCTCCATCTGCTCTTTGTAGCAGAAATGATTTGGAAGCATCTTTCCTACCCAAAATATTAGACTGTGTTGGACAAGCTTGTTGACTCATATCTGGACCTCCTCATCAAACCTGATTCTCCATGGTCCTCCCTGTGTTGGTAAATTGATATTTGATTCTTCTATGTGCTCAGTCCAAGACTTGGGTTTATCAGTGACTCCTCGTCTTTTTTTCACATTCTATATCCAGTATGTCAGCAAATAGTATTGGTTCTGTCTTAAACATAAATCTAGAAAACGGGTCCTTCTCACTACTTCTACTTTCCAAGCCACTGTCATTCTTTGCCTACTTGTTAACAGCCTCCTAACTGGGTTTCCTGTTTCTGCCCTTGGCACCTATAGTGTTACCTCAAGACAGCAGTGACGATTACCATACCACTCTTCCACTACAGACCCTCCAGTGGTTTCCCATTTCTTTCAGAATAAAAGTCAAAAGCCTTACAGTAGCTCGTAGGTACTATATTACCTGGTCCCTCACTTCACTGAACTCATCTTTTTATGATTCTCCCAATAACAGTGTCCCAGCCTCACTGGGCTCTTCCTCCCTCAGCAAACATGCAGGACCAGACTGTCAAATCAGAATAATACGAATAAGAAATCTCACCCAGTGTCAAACTCTATTGAATAATGTCAAGGGCACTGACAATCAAAAGGCTTAGACAAATGAAAGGTCTGTATATCAACAGCAGCTGGCTCCCAAGGTCTTTTCCACATTGGTCATGATCCTCTGGCTGAGAGTAGATGCAGTCTTCATATGAGGGTCATGGGAGTATGTCACATAGCAGGAACACTTAGATTATGAAAGTTCTCCATTTTGTATCTGTGTCTGATGTGGAAGATATACTTCATAAATCTTAAATTATATCTGTTTTATGTAATCCTTAGTTAAGGACATCTTGCTACAGGCATTTCAGAGATTATTTCTTCTTCTTCCATAAATCTCACTAGTTTACTTATTTAGAAGATATTTGTCCTAATGACAAGGGTTTAGTTAGAGTCAACCATCTTCATCCCCACCCCTAATTCTTTCCTCCAGCTCATGCAAATACAGTGCTGCTGCAAGGCACTTGTTGTACTTGTTCTTTCCTGTTACAGAAATGGTTTAAACTCAGATCTTCTCAGAGCCTGCTCCTTTACTTCCAGTCTTTACTAACCTCCTTGTTGAGATCCTCCCTGCCTTCCCATGTAAAATTTCAACCCCTCACCCCATATATTCTTTTTCTCTTCCCAGTCTTTTCCTTGGTTGAACTTATCTTTAGCTGAAGTATTACTATTATACTTACTCATTTCTCAATAGATTCATGCCATTATAAAATAAATTACATAGTGGTAGAGATTTGTGTTCATTTTTATTCCTAGTGCCTAGAATGGTACTTGGCCAGGATGGATTCTACTTTAAATTTATTGAATAAACTTCTTTCTCTCCTTCCTATACTACTACCTTGGTTGAGGATGGTATCATTTCTCACTAGATTATTGCATTCATCTACCAACATGGCATGCTGTTTATAAAACTCAAATCTGGCCATATCTGTCTCCTGCTTAAAAATTTTCAGTGGCTCCCCATAGCCTTCATGATAAAATCCAAATTTCTTTGCATGACACCCCAGGCCCTGCCAACCTTTCCAATCTCATCACAATCTCCTTCTCACTCATGCTCCATGTGCTTTTCTCCCTCAAGAGCTCAGTGTATTTTGTTCCTGTAAATGATCTATCTGAATCATCTGAATATGTAGTTCCTTGATGATTTAGCTTAAGGCTTTTTCTTATAATGTTTCTTTTTATTTTCCTTAGTCTGGATGAAGTATTTGCCTATAGCAACCCGTGTCTACCTCTGCCACAACATTTACATTTTATGTAATAATTATCATTGAATATATATGTCTTATCCACTAGACTCCAAGTTTCTTTTTTAAAATTTATTTAGTGCTGCTGGGGATCAAATCAAGGGCCTTGTGCCTACTAGGCAGGCACTCTACTACTGAGCCACATCCCTAGCCCAACTCCAAACTTCTTGAGTTCTGTTCATTGTATATCTCCAAGGTGGTTGGTAAGTTGACTCATCGCAGATCTCAAAACATGTCGAATGTATGAAGCCCTTAGCCAAAGGAAAAAAGGGATTATGATAGGTAGCATCTTACAAAAATAAGTCTGCCTTGGCTACACAAGTCACAGAAGAATATCTTACAAATCGGGTCTCATAGTAGCATACACAAAGTGCAGCACTCAAGTCAGTATTCCCATGGGATCAAGCCTGGGAGGGAAATGGTGTTGAAGGGGTTGGTGAGTACTCATGGCATTTTATGAATTTCAGTTCCCTCAAAGTGCTAAACTTTGAGGAGTGAGATTTCAGAAGGAGGCTTGTTCATTTTTATCCCACATATAAGGTTCTGGTCATAATTAAGTCCTTGTCATGTTATTACATAGGTCAACTTAAAGAAGTTCATGGAAGTTTTTGACCCATGAACTTGTAATATTATACTGAGAGTTAAGTGTTACCTAGGAACGGGCACATTTTTCCACTTGAGATTCGTTAACTCATGGCTTCCTGGAATAATAGTAGTAATAATCCTCTTTCTCATCCTCTTCCTCCTCCTCCTCCTCCTCCTCTCTTCTTCATTCTCCCTTCCTCTTTCTTCTTATACTGAGAATGGAAGACAGGGATACCCTACCACCAAGCTAACCCCCCAACCCTATTTTATTTTATTTTGAAACAGGGTCTTGCTAAGTTATTGTGCACTGGCCTTGAACCTGCGATCCTTCTGTCTCAGCCTCCCAAGTACTGGAATTTCAGGTGTTTGCCACTGTGCCTAGTTTGAGATTTTTATATTGCAAGTGTTTCAATTTTATAATTTCAAACACCACAGTTGTTTTATTCCTTTCTGGGTTTATACTGTAATCAAGATGAATGAGAATAAACATTTCAACATTATCATATATCTACTGATTTATTAATCTAAACTAGTATTTTTTTGTTATCTTGCACACTTTGAAAACCTGGTAGGGCAAATAAAAAAATCTGTGCTGTAATATATTTTTCACATAATTTTTATTCCTGTAATTTATAATGTACATTTCAGTTGTATACTCCTTTAGAGAAAGCAATCCTTTACTCCTATATTTAATAGGGAAATGATTAATTATAGTACATTTTTAAAGTAACACAATCCATTATGACTCAAGTGTTTTGGAAAATAGACCTCCAAGGTTTAGAAAAATATTTTTTATGAAAGTATCCTATAGATATGGACCTTCATATTCCTTATAGATGCCACCCCCAAATTTCAAGCCTTTTTTGCTCTTTCGTTAACATAATCTCTCTAGATCAGATCCAAAAACAAATTACCTAATACCATATTCTGCTTTTAATCCCAGTATCATTGAATTCAGATTACAATTGAGATAATTAATTCCTTTTCCTCATTTAATTATGTTAGTGACCATGAACATAAGAATTGGAAAATTAAAATTTAACCTTTTTGTTTTAAAAATACACTTTTATCCTTGAAACCAGTGTTTTAAATGGGACAATTACAATTATGACTCATCACATAGAAGATATATAAATATGAATGAAGAAAATGGAGAGTGATTGGTGATTAGTTTAAGGCCTTCCTGCTACTTTGTGAACATATACTATATTTATACTTTTGACTTTCTCCTTTTAGTCAATTCACTTTTTTTTTCTTCTCAAGTATAGTTTGTGATCACCTCCATTTGAGGGATGGCATGTTAACTGATCTTTAATGTATTTCTTCAACAATCTGCTTCATTTAGATTTGTGATAGAAGGAAATATAAAGTGATAACTCCTGTTATCATTATTTTATTGATGTTTGCAGAATTTTTTTTACTAACCTTCATGAAAGTTGTGGGGTTCAATAATTATACATCATTGTACTAGGAAAACATGAGTTGCTTAATTATTGAATCAAATGTCCTTTGGAAAAGGTGTTTTAAAGATATATAGGCCATATATTCTGTACCACTGTAATTGTTCACTGTATTGTTTAAGCAAATAAGCTAGTTTAAATAAGCTCATAATAAGTTTTTAATTTATAGAGAAATGAATCAGTAGGGCAAAGAGAGGTGCAAAGTATTAGAAGAATTTGCCTAGTACACTTATTGAAGAATCACTTGAGTAAAATCCCCACTGAACTTGCTTTTTTTGGACGAAAGAATGCAATTATATTTAAAATTAATACTTCAGTGTAATATGAAACCAGTGCTGCCTGAATTATTATGTGCCAAATTAAGTTGCTGTAAACAATAACAAAATGGGTGACTTTGCAAATGAAAGCACTGAGTTATTTAAACTTGCAGTAGCATGTTTAATAAGATGCAGTGAAAGCAGAACATGTTTAATTTAGTAACCGGTGACCTGAATCAATCTGTCCTACAGAATGATGGGGCTTTTGGACTAATTTTCACTTAAAACAAAATAACAGAATTATATATTAACTCCTGTTAATATATAATATGGACTATTGCACATTAGTTTTTTTTAGTAAGACAATTTTTTTGGTATGACAGCTTTCAGTGGGATTTACTATGAGTTTTATGTGAAATGCTGCCAACCAAATAAGTGTGGCATTTTTCCCTTATAGAATCAAGAATGTTATTTTTTAACTTCTGGTTGAGGGTCATAATCTAATAAATGTCTTGGAAGAAAAACTTATACTTTGTTATTTTCTGGGATATAATTGTGTAAGTCTACTTTTATAAATTTTAAGTAGTTTAAGCTGCTTGCCTACAGAACTGATCAGCTCAGTTTGGAGTGGAGGATCTAGCCACATACTTTTTAATCAAGTACCTGAAGCTGCTGTTTGCCCCATTGTGTCCTCTGTCTTTCAGAGTCAGGGCACTATCTTCACAGTTGAAGTCTTTTGAAAACTTCTTTCTCAGGGGGTGTGAATTCACAATATATAATATTGTGAATATCATTAAAAAATTTTAATGTGGCAATTAAGGGAAAAGAGTTGAATTATTGAAGGGGCCACCTCAAATCCCTTTAGGAATATGTCATTTTATGAGTATCCTGTGATATGGAAAAAACTCTTGTGCTCAATTTTAAGTAAATTTTCACTCTAGGGAGCATGATCCTTTATGAACAATGGACATGCAGTGAACATCTGTGGTGAGAATGAGAAGCTGCAAGTATCTTTTTTTTAAAAAAACTATATGTCACACTTATGTATAAGTGTGACGTATAGTTTACCCTCTTAATCTTCTTTCACTGGGATGTTTCCTTGATATATTCTGTTCATTTGGAGTTGGTTTTCGAACTGAATTAGAAGAAAATAACATATGCCATCTTATACAGTGAACCAAAATGTTTCCTTAGAGTCACACTTGCAACTACTTTAGTGTT
>PVJS01005567.1:30292-63768 GCA_004027185.1 Glis glis
CTTGTAATCCCAGTACTTTGGGAGGCAGAGACCGGAGGATCCGGGTTCGCAGCCAGCCTCAGTTCTCTCTCTCTTTCTCTCCTTAGTGAGGCCCTCCTCAACTTCGTGAGACCCGGTTTCAAAATAAAGTATAAAAAATAGGGCCGGGGGTGTAGCGCGGAGGTAGAACGCCCCTGCGTTCAATCCCCGGTACCGCAAAAAAAAAAAAGAAATGCTAGTGTATTTTTTCACATTTGAATTTTGTGCATTATGAAAGTGGTATTTGTAGAAAATATTGAATATTAGACTCAAACATTTTCATATTCAAAAATTATTGTAGTTCTTATGTGCATCAGCTGCAGATGTGAAACCTTAAATCAATTTGGTTTAGAAAACAAAATGAAGTTTTACATTTACATGTGTGATTTTCTAACTGTGTAACTTTGGAAAATAAATTTTTGTATGCATACATTTAATTAGCATAGTATTTTAAACAAGGAAAAAGAACAGGTTACTGTTTTATGGAGCTTGCTAGAATATTATCTAAATGAAGTGACTATCAGTCTTTTGTTTTATAGAAAATCAATCTGACTTTGCAAGGAAACAATGTGCAATGTGTAGTAGAAATCTCTGTGCTTCATTTTCATTTCGGTAGAGATAATTCTTCATGGTTTATTATTTTAAATGATGAGGCTTTAAAATGTTACTGCTCATTGAATATCTCTGAAATATTGAAAAAAACAAAAGTATTCATTGTTTCCAGAAACATTTCTTTGTAATTGCAGCTTTGAACAATGGAATATAAATAAAGCCAGTATGTGGAGTTATTATCTGGATAGAAGCAGCGTATATAGATAGATATCCTTTCTTTGAAAGGAAATCTCAAGTTTATTCAAAGCCTTTGGTTTGGACAGTAATTATTAGAGGACACACTGCATTCTGAGCATTCTAAAGATGCTTGTGTTAACCAAAGCATGAGATTTGGTATTAGTAGACCTCAGGTCAAGTCCTGCCTCATCCATCCCTGGCTCCTTTATCTTTTGGGTCCTGGTAGATCACCTCCCTTCCTAAGCCTCATTTGCCTCACTCATAAACTTGTGTACTTAATCCATAATTTGTAGGATTGTATTAAAGTAAAAATGACATATATTTTGGTATATACAATAATAAGAAGAAAATAAAAGAATTACATAATTAAATATAATAGTGATTATAGTATATAATTAGCAAAACATTTTATATAATATTAATATTATTGTTACCATTAGAGGAAGCTTATTTGTGAAGAAATCCTGTCATAAATCATTTTATTTTTTATATATTTTTTTGCGGTACTGGTGATTGAACCCAGGGCATTCTACCTCCAAGCTACACCCCCAGCCCTATTTTTATTCTTTATTTTGAAACAGGGTCTCACTAAGTTTCAGAGGGCCTCACAAGTTGTTGAGGCTGGTCACTAACAGCCTCCCAAGTACTGGGATTACTTGCATAGTGTGCCACTATGCCCAGCTCTGTCATGAACCATTTTAAGGGCAGAAATTCTTTGTAAAATGTAGGATCACTACACTCTCCCTCCTTACCTCCCCCATCATTTTTGTTTTGTTTTGTACTCTGACATTTTCTTTCCTTTTTTGTTTTTTTGTTTTTGTTTTTTTGGTTTTGGGGATTGAACCCAGGGGCATTCTATCTCCGAGCTATATCCCCAAGCCCAATTTTATCTTTATTTTGAAACAGGGTCTTGTTAGGTTGATGAGAGTCTCACTAATTGCTGAGGCTGCCCTCGAACTACAATCCCTCTGTCTCAGCCTCCCACCCAAGTACTGGGATTATAAGCATGCGCCACCATACCTGGTTGTACTCTGACATATTTGAACACTGGGTTTAAGGTTGCTTGTCAATATTGTGCTTATGATATGTTTGAGAATGCATTCTAGCTTCATACATATGGGAAAAAGAATAATACTTGTGTGTGCATGTGCGTGTGCGTGTGTGTGTGTGATATAAAAGATAGCATTCAACTTATGGTTGAATTTTATTGGTTTTCTTTAATTATCTTTGTAGTCCCTTTTAGAAGAAAAATTAGGCTCTCAGATTTGTATCTGTTTTGAATGCTGTGGTCAGAAATACTTCACAAAATGTTTTGGTGGTGGTGGTTTTAATAGTAGGGTTGATGTAGAGGTGGAATTATTATATAACTGGCAGTTTCATCAATCCACAACTGCTTGATGTATTAGTGTGGAATATAGACTAAAAATGTAAAAGTAATTATATCTGGATGTGTGATAATAGATAATTAAAATTTTACTGCATCATGTTACTTGAATTATGTTTGAGACTTACATGTGTTTGCTATGTACAAGCTAACACTGATAAAGAGCTGAAGATTTTGTCCAGAAGCATATATATATATATATATACATTAGATAAGCATCTCTTACTTCATTTTTTCTTTTAGCCTATGAAATGTTAATATATTGAGCTAATCAGTTATCCAATCAACTAGGTATTAGGTATTCTGACAATCCATCCTGAGGTTTAAAACCATACTTTGAGTACAATATTAGATACTGAAATGTCCTATTTCAGAGGAGTTTTTCATTCATGAAATAGCATTCTTGTGTTATTTCTGTTCACCAGATGAGAGATTGATAAGTGAAAACAAAAATGTTCCATATTTGTAAATTTTATCCTTTGCAGATTTTTATATATTCAAAGACTTTTAGGATCATTCCAAAGTGCTTAGGACTATCCACTTGACTTTGAGATGAGCAAATCAAAGAAAAACAAAAGAAGAAAAAACAGATTTCTGCTTAAATCAAAACTAGTTAACTTGCTTTTCTTTACCATTCATACTACTAAGCAGAGTTTTTAAAGTCTTTGTCACTCAGAAATCTTTCCGTGAGAGTATTGGGAGGTAGGGCTGGGAAAGATGCCTTAGATCAAATAAGAAATAACTTGATGCACAAATTTTATGTCTCAGTGAATCAGTGTTAAATGCCCTTGCATTCTGTGGAGTTAGATCATTTCCACAAATATTTAGTTTGGCACTTCAGTGTTGCAGAAAATAGTGCTGTAGTTGTTGTTATTTTAATTAATATATTTCACCCAGGAATCTCCATGTTTGGTTTTCTTTCAATGTTGGATCAGGCTGTGCTGCACCCACACCTCTGCTGATGGGGGCTTTCTGGGCTGAGTTACCCTGGTTCTCTTTAGTCCACTGCAGGCCCCACGGGGCCTATTCACTCACTTTCATGATTTGCCTGGTGGCTGTAAGCATTTCTCTTTGTGAAACTTGGCCTAAATAATTCTTTGACTTTAGATAAAGTTGTAAGTAGCAGGTTTTGAGAGTCTTACACACTAAGTATTTTGGAATTCTTTTATAACAAACTTCGACCCTGATTAGTTTCTGTGGTCTTTGTGAAACAGGTTAGACTCCACTGATTAAACCCTTTGGGACTCCATCCTCAGCCTCTTTCATGTCCTTGGCTTTACCTTTCTCTCAAGACCTTTCTTTACTGGCAGACTCTGCAGCCAAACAGAATGGCCCCCGCTTCCCCCCCCTCTGAGCCTAGCATGTTCTGTGGCCTGGAGTGTTCCTCCAAACTTGTTCATTTCAGGGGGCATGGCAGACCCTGCCTCATAAAAAGTCCAGGTGAGACCTTTATTACATAAAAGTGTTTGGATTACAGTCTCTTCTTTCTTATATTCTTTTTCTTACTATATTTTCTACTTATGAAATTTGAAGCATTCATAGATTTAAGGGGAAGACCAGGGAATATTAGTAATATTCTTGACAATTTTGTCACTCTGATTATATTATTTCCCCTATAATTAGATCATTTCATATAGACATTAACTGAATATTAGTTATTTTTTATATTACTGGAGATTGAACCCAGGGGCATATTTACCTCTGAGCTACATCCCCAGCTGTATTTTATTTTATTTTTTTATTTTGAAACAGGGTCTCACTAGGTTGATGAGAGTCTCGTTACTTGCTGAGGCTGTCCTCCAACCTGCAATCCTGTCTCAGCCTACCAAGTACTGGGATTGCAGGCATGCATCACCACACCCGGCTGAATATTAGTTTTTTCTTTTTATAAATATTTACATTATCAATCTTGGAAACTTCCAGCAAAACTTAGAAGTTTTTGTTTGCAATAGAAACCCCATTTTCTAATGCTTGGGTCTTTAAAAACAAGTTCATCCATCTGAAACAATATCAAAAAAGCTCGCTGAATAATTATCTGTATATTGTGCCAATGTTACTAATCATAAATAGACTCTTCACAGGTTCTCAAAAATAGAATTTTAATTTAAATACTTAAAATCCCCAGTTTAGTGTTGGCATGAAGCCTAATGTAACATTTGTCACATATTCATCAGAATGTTGTGGTTTTCCCTCCCCTGTTTTCCTTCCCAAATAATTACTGACCCCCTTTGCTTTTTCCAGTGGCTCTGTCCACCAGACTTTCTCTCCTGAAAACACATGATAGCTATTTAAAATATACTTATGATGTTACTTAGGGTACTTATTTATTTCCCATAATAATTTCTGTCTGTGGAAACTATTTACTAGGTTTCAGTTTATAAAGCCCAATTCAAGCCTTTTTTATATTTCTAATGAATAGCCCCGGCACACACATAAACATTTGCCTGGGTGTGGGTGGGCATGCATGCACACATGTGCACACACATACACCTCGAGCGTCTTTTCACTTGTGGGTTGGTGATGCATTCTTTTCTAGTGTACCACCAGCTGAATAGTCTGTGTCTGCCTTGGTCCTGGGGATTGAACCCAGGGGCATTCTACTTCTGAGGTACACTCCTAGCCCTATTTTATTTTTTATTTTAAAACAGGGTTCTCACTAAGTTGTGAAGGGCCTTGCTAAATTGCTGAGGCTGGCTGCGAAGTTGAGATCCTTCTATCTCAGCCTCCCAAAAGTACAAGGATGACAAGCGTGCACTGCTACGCCCGGCTTGTACTTTATTTGATCTCATACCTAAGGAAAAAGTCCTTCATGGTGGCTTCAAATAGAGAGGGAAATCCTTCTTCATAATCCTGAATGACCTGTTTTAAGAAGTGACAATTGCTAATATTCTCAGAAATGCTGTCTTCTCACTTGGTTAAAGCAAATCTGTTTCTCTTTTCTGTACATGTTGTAGTATTCACATTTCTGAGAATGTTTTGATAGGAGAGAGTTTACTGGGTAGGTCTTCAGATAGGTTCTCATATTAAGGAATAAAAGTCATGAAGAAAGAACCAACTGAGTGGTGTTACATTTTTAGATGAAAGAAATTCAATAGAAATATGACTTCCTCCAATGGATAGTTTTATATCCTTAGAAGCAGTTTGTAAATATTTAGTTAAAAGCAATTAAGAAACAGGATTATGGGATTGAATGTTTCGTGTGTGTGTGTGTGTGTGTGTGTGTGTGTGTGTGTGGGAGAGAGAGAGAGAGAGAGGCTCTGGATTGAACCCATGGGCATTTTATGTCTGAGCTACACCTCCAGACCTATTTTATTTTTATTTTGAAACTGGGTCTCGCTAGATTGATGAGAGTCTCACTACTTGCTGAGGCTATCCTTTAACCTGCGATCCTCCTGTCTCAGCCTCCCAAGTACTAAGATTACAGGCATGCACCAACACACCTGGGTTGAGTAATTTGTTTCTCTACAGCACATAATTTTCCTGTCACATAGGACTGTAACCCAATACACAAAAGACTTTGAAAGCTGTTGTTGTGAAAATTACTAATTTATTGAAGAATATCAACTTTACCAACTTGGGAATTTAGCAGTGTGTATTCCTGCCAGAGTGACTCAGTTATGTCATAGCTTTTAATTCTAAAAGAATTTAAATGAAGAGTTACTAGTGATTGTGAACCCTTTCAGCATAAAGACTTCATAATTTATTTTATTTTATTTTTATGACACTGGGGATTGAACCCAGGGGCATCCTACCTCTGAACTGCACCCCCAGCCCGATTTTATTTCTTACTTGGAAACAGGGTCTCACTAAGTTGTGGAGGTCCTCTCTAAGTTGCTGAGCTGGCTTTGAACCTGCGATCCTCCTATCTCAGCCTCCCAAGTACTGGGATTACAATCATGCGCCACCACGCTCGGCAAGACCTCATATATATATATATATTTTTTTACGTACTGGGGATGGAACCCAGGGGCATTCTACCTCTGAGCTCCACTCCAAACCCTATTTTTTATTCTTTTTTATTTTGAAACAGGGTCTTGCTAAGTTGCGGAGGGCCTCACTAAGTAGCTGAGGCTGTGCACAAACCCAGATCCTCAGGTCTCAGCCTGGGGATTACAAGCATGCGCCACCATGCCTAGCAAGACTTCATAATTTAATATGTAATGAATAAATATTTCATGTTCAGAATAATGAATGTTTCTGGGATGATCAAATGAACAGTGAAGAAGGCAACATTATGCCATATTTTTAAAAATTCCTGACATTTCTTTTGCAGACAGCTGCTGTTTACTTGGGATAAAAAGAATATGGCGTTTCTTTTTCTAACAATATTTTTCACCTTCATGTATTTGGGTCACATGAAAAGTACACAAAAATAGATTTTTTTATGACATAAAAATACTTAGTTTCCTTTTTTCCTGATTAAGATATAACTTAGTAAATGTGACAAATGAAGAAATACTAGTCATATAATACTAGACAATATATAATTTCTATATGATTGAGTCCTTATGAAAAATAATAATATGTCAGAGTCCAAAAATTTAAATAGTGGAGAAATATTTATAAATTTATTTCTCCTTCCTTTCTAGACATTATAACATGTTCCTGTTTTTATCTTCTCAAAGTTTTCTCTGTTAATTAGTATAATGATCTAGTTGTGCTATAGGCTTTGGTTGAGTTGGAGGAACATTTAGAGTAGTCATCTGAGATGTCCAGATTCACTGATGGAGGAGGCGTGTGTGCGGAATGAAGAGAGATTGTAGAAAAGCTCTCTGCAGCTTCATTTGTGTGATATGAATGGCTCACTAGGAGAGATCCAGCTGATGCAAAAAGTACACGGGTGGTTCTGGTTAATGAATTGTGCTTTGTAGCCTGTGGGATTTTTTACCACTCCAAAAACTGCCTTCCCACTGTTCCTTTAACTGCATCCCTGGATTGTGAAGTATTGTTGTGGTGCGGTTCCTTTTGTTTTCTTTTATGCTCTGGAGTTGGAGCTATGAAAGGAAGATTCATTTATTGTTTAGTCAAATCAGAATGACTGCAATTCCACAAACAAATTTGACTTCGGTGAGGACTGCTTTGTCATAAATAAACTTGGAAGAGATTGGATTCTCTCTCCTGGCTGATATACTTCAGCCAGGCCTTAAAATCTGCCTCTAAAAGGGTCTGATTTATTGCTGAGCTGACTGATCCCTGAGCAACACACACCTGTCCTTGTTCTGCTCTGTTGTTGCTGCCTCTATTTCCCTAAAGCATATTCAGCAAAAGTTTATGGTAAGAGAAACTCATACTCTATTTTCTGAATTCTTTTTTTTCCTTTTAGCTGCCATTAAAAAAGAAATTCAGCTCTATGATGCACAACCCTCTCAATGGATAATTCTTCATGATCTGGAAAGAAAACCTATTTCATAGATTAGTTAAGGGCATTTTCCATGGTTGGGTCAGGTGAATCATATTTTTCACATATAATGTTAGGACATTTTAAAATTTAACAACATGTTTTGCTAGAGGCTGCAACTACCTTAGCAATACCTGCAAATACCTCTTTTCATTGACTGTGAAAATTTTTTTTTCTACTAAAGTGTATTTACTTCATTTTGTTTCACATTATTCAATTACATAAATCATCTAAAGACATAGAAACTCTGGTATTTTCCTTTTTGGTGAAAAAATATATACTTTACAAGTATAAATATATACTTTATACCTATGGTATAAAGCTAAAAGTTAAAGCACAATGTGTGTTTAGCTTGACCCCTGGCACTTAACTGCAAAGGTCATAACAAATGGCCCTTTGCCTCCTTACTTCAGTCATTCTGTGCAGCCAGTTATACTATACCAATAAAATCCATTTGAGGCCTAAGTTGGCCCTTGTCAAGTAGGTTAGATTGGCTTTAATTTTTAAGCTTTTTTTTCTTTTTGTTGGACACTTTACGTGTGATATTTAACTTTACTTTGAAGTCAATATTGTCTCTGCTTTTACAGCAGAGAAATGTTAGTACCCACAGTTGTTAAAGGACCTGCCCTCAAACCACACAGCCATGTTTTAAGGCCAGAATTTGCATCTATGTCTATCTAGTTCCAAGGTTTATGTATTTTCATCTTTGTCTATTACTCATTGTCCTGTATAGAAATACAGATTTTACAAAGCAAATCATTTTAAATTTGATACATAATATGAAACAGTGGCAATTGTGTTTTTAAAGTGACGTTTTCTGTAAAGGTCTATTTTTAACCTTGAATTATTGTACATTGTCATTTCCTCAAAAGACACGAATCCATAGTGATGTGGAGTATATATGTATATGTTTAAGAAATACGGTCTTGTTGAGAACACTCAAAAGCATATTAAATTTTAAGAAATAAGATGCAAACGTAAATTAAGTATTTGTGCAATCCAGACATAAAAACATTAATTGATGTTAGCTTAAAGTGTCTCAAGGAATTGTATGGTCATGTCCCTGTAGGATTTCCCTGTGTTCAGAATGCTCATTTATCATTTCTGTACCACATGTAGTTTTACATTTCCATGGTTTGCATTTTGAAAGCATTTGGTGTTTATAACACTTTTGTCTTTTGTAGGCCTGACCTGAGCAGGACATTGTGGTAGAGACTTAAGTACGGGGACTGAAATGAGAATAATACTGTTTAATTTTTCTGACGTTAGACTATTCTGCTTCAGGGAGAAATTTAGCAAAGGTAATTGGACAGACTACGATATAAATTAGGTCAATAGCCTCACCTGTGAATACTCACCTGTATAATAGACTTGACAGCAGCACAAATCTGATAAAAGAAAATGGAACTATCCCCAACATGAAGTAATGGGATTGTCATGTATACCATACTAGGTACAGTCTTTCCTTTTAATTACCATATGAGGACAAAATCAGTTTTTGCAGCTGGTTCTTCTTCATTTTATTTGCCTTGACTAAATCTCACACCTAAGGGGTTTGAAACATGACAGACAACAGGTGTGAATATGTGTCTAAGAATTGACTGCAGTTTCTGTCCTTTCTTTAAAAATTGGCTATGTTGTAAACACCTGTAACACTAATAAAGACAGCCTGTTTTCCCTATGTATAAAATGCTTTCCAATCCATGGTTAGATTACATGTCTGGATCAAAACACAGACTTAAATAAGACAAGTTATTAAATTACCCTCACTGGAAGAATATATTTTGAAGGAATGACGAGTTTCAGCTTAAGTGCAGCTGGCCAGCACTCATTCATTATAGCCCAGTGTGGCATTGATTTTCCACTGGAGGAAATGGAAACGTAGCAGGAACTGTGTATCCTCAAGGAAGCATTCTATATTATTAATGTGCTTTGTTTCCTTAAAAGTCACTACCAGAACTTTATTCCGATTGAATTTTGATTGCAGTAATGAAGAAATCTATTTATTGTCAATGTTTAAACATTCATTATTATGAAAATAAGATGGTAATTCTAAATTATTACCTTAGCTAATATTTCTACCACTCTTCCTTAAGGACAAAAAGTGTTTTATCATATACAAGACCCCCATTTTTTAAAAAATAGCAGAAATTACCAAATACCACTTAATTACATTTAGTAAGAACACTTAGGCTTACTCATTGTGAGATTAAATAGACTATTGAAACAAAATCAGTTGATTTGGCTCATTTTCCCTCTCCATTTTCTCCAGTGATTACAGTGCTCTCTACTTGCCAAATTGATGGGACTTGGCAATAAAACATAAGCATTTGAGAAAAATGTGGGAGAAGATTAAGTTTTCTGGATTTCACAAAGGATCATCAAAGATAAAGAGATTACATGCATTTATCTGTTTTCTGTCACAATCAAGTAGCCCTAAATTAAAAACCTTTGCCTTAAGAGAGTGCTTTTTTTTTTTTTTGGTACTGGGGACTGAACCCAGAGGTCTTCTACCTCATAGCTACAACTCTGGCCCTTTATAATTTTTTTTTTTTTTTTTTGGAAACAGGGTGTTGCTAAGTTAATGAGAGTCTCACTACATTGCTGAGGCTGACCTCCAACCTGCAAACCTCCTGTCTCAGCCTCCCAAGAACTGGGATTTTAGACATGTGCCACCCCACCCTGCTGAGAGTGCTATTTTTTTGTTTTCTAGATTTGGGTCAATATGATTAATTCAACCAAGGAGGTGTTTATAATTCTTGTGCATTTTATTTTCGTTTTGTCATTGCATGTGAGAACATTAGATTCCAATTTTTGGAATGCTTGTGAAAATTAACAGTGGAAAGTGGTATGATGTTTAATGAGCATGACTTAGGCTTTATCAACATTAGTGCCTAGGTGAGTGAATGCTGACTTTTGAGATCTCATTGTACTGACTGTTCTGTGTGGCATTTATGGAAGGAGAATAAGTGATTTCAGGGAAGGTAAGTGTAAATACTCATACCTGTAGCTTGGATAACAATTGTCTATAAAATAATGTTGAACGTAATGTGGATTTGAACCAGTAACTCAAGTTCCAGTTTGCAGACACTTGCGATTAGTATGAATTTATCTGTGAGTAATATTGTCTGGTATGAAAAAAATAATGGCCCATCAGTCTGGGTCAGAAGCTTTGGAAAGGTTGCTGTTACTTTGGGCAGAGTGACCATTAGCTTGATTCATCTTCTTCAGCAAGCTGGTGGGCATCTTGGGGTTTACTGTTCTCTATCCCAATAATGCAATCTACTATTACTACAATTATGTTAAGTACATGATATGCATTCTTATTTAATTTTCAGAATAATTCTTTTTTTTTGGTACTTGGGATGGAACTCAGGGGCATTATACCTCCGAGCTACACCCCTAGCCCTATTTTATTATTTTATTTTGAAACAGGGTCTCACTAAGTTGCTGAGGCTGGCCATGAACCTGTGATCCTCTTGTCTCAGCCTCCTAAGTACTGGGATTACAAGTGTGTGCCACCATGCCTGGCTTTGATTTTCAGAATAATTCTGAAAGATAGTTTTGTTATGCCTATTTTACAATTGTGAAAATTAAGGTTCAGAGAATTTAAGGAATTTACTCAAGGACATACAGCTACTAAGTGGCAAAATTTGAATCTAAATGAGATCTGATTGTAAAATCTTGGTTTCTGCAAAAATAATAATAATAATAATAATAATAATAATAGTAGTAGTAGTAGTAGTAGTAGCAGTAGTAGTATGTACTAGGGATTGAACCCAGAGGTATTCTACCTCTGAGCTCTACCCCCAGCCCTGTTTTATTTTTTATTTGGAAACAGAGTCTCATTAGGTTGCTGCGGCTGGCCTTGAACCTGCCATCCTCTGTGCTTGGCTATGAATTATTTTAAAACATTAAAACTGTTGTTGAATGTAATACACCAATATTGGGTCAGCTTTTCATTCAGTTTATGCCATATTTTACCTTCTAAGAGGTCTTTATCACTCTGAAACCTTTCTTTTATGACTTGGGTGGGGATATCTTAAAAGAGAGAGAGCAGCTAGAATTATCTTCCTAGACTTACCCTGAAATCTACCCTTGCCTTCTTTTACTTCACTATGAGCTTTGATTTGACACTTTTCCAACATTCAGTGTTATTGGCTTTTATAATATCACCAGCTATTGCATGTTATATATATATTTTTGACTTATAGTATTAAATCAACAAATCTTAATAATATATGTAGTAATTATTATTATTGTCTTTGTTTACAGATGAGATAACTTGGCCAAAGTCAAACATAAAAACAAAAACAAAACAAAACAACAATAACAACAACAACAAAAAAACCTGGTGGAGCTGGGATTTAAAGCCATAAAGGCTGTACAGGCTGAACCGTTGTGTTACCAGTTTCTCTAGCCTCTTTTATTTCCAGGCTTCCAGTGCGTCTTCTCCCTCCTGGCACAGGACTGCTTTCTGATTACGCTAAACTTTAGCCACCTTTACTTGACACCTTATCATTCAATGAGCAGTCTTGGGCCAGATTTGTAGGTTATGGCTTGACATTCCAGAAGGCTGGTATTAGGGCTGGGTAAGAGAATACGTTGCTGTAGCTCCGGAGCCTATCTCCTGAACAAAAGGGCTTTATTCCAAAGCAGAGCAATGTCAACCTTAATAAAGTGGCCAGCTCAGTGCCGACTACTCTCTAGAAACTTTACATGGATTCTCTTATTTGTCTTTACTCCCACTCATTGGACAGGTTTGGTTATCACTATTCTACAGATCAGGAAATTGGCACTAAGGGAAGATGATTGGTAGAGCTCTCATCTGTTTTCAAGCCTGTTTTACACCAGAGTTCATGAGCTAAGATGACTACTCCTACTTCATTTTTCTCTGAATAAAGCCTGTAAATCTTTTGTGTGTGTGTGTGTGTGTGTGTGTGTGTGTGTGTGTGGTATTAGGGATGGAATCCAGGGACAATCAACCTCTGAGCTACACCCCCAGCCCTATTTAATTTAGAAACAGGATCTCGGTAAATTATCGTGTGCTGGTTTCTAACCTGTGATCCTCCTGTCTGAGCCTCCCAAGTACTGAGATAATAGGCATGTGCCACCATGCCTGGTTTAGCCTGTAAATCTTAAATTGCAGATGGGAGTAAGTAAACCCTCTTAGTCCTTTCAGTCATGGAAGAAATTATCCAAACTTGTTTTTAAGAAATAAACTTTATGCATTTATAAGTTATAATTTCTATGATTATAGGGATATATAGTGTTTTATTAATGTTTTATTTATTTTATATTACTTCTGCTTAATTTCTTCATTTATGACTTTTCATCTTACCCAAATATATAGTTATTAAAATTATAAAGGTGATTTCCAAAATAAAAAAAATATTTAAAGGAAGAAGTTATATAATCTTTCTTATGTATTATTATTATTATTGTTATTGTTATTATTATTTGTGTGATACTGAGGATTGAACCTAGTGGTATTCTACCTCTGAGCTATACCCCCAGTCCTATTATATTTTTCATTTAGAAGCAGGGACTCACTAAGTTGTTGAGGACCTCGCTAAGTTGTTGCAGCTGGCCTGGAACCCGTGATCCTCCTGTCTCAGTGCCACAATTTGGGTTTAGAATGTCCCCCTATCCCTCACAGAAACAAGGCAGCCATGTTGGAGGCGGGGCTTGGCTGCTGGTCCCTGGGTGTGTGTCATTGGGGTTTATATATGGTACCTCCTCCCCCTGCTACCTCTCTTGTTTCTAGCCTCCATGATGTGAGAGCAGAGCCCTGCTCTCTCCTTCTCTTTGCCTCCTGCCACTGTGCCCTGAGCCCTGCTGATGTAACTGGTCTGACATGGACTGAACCTCTGAAATATCCAGAACCGTGAGCAAATAAATCTTCTTTCCTCTAAGTTGTGATGATCAGTTGTTTCGGGTTACAACAGTGAGAATGCTGACTGAAACAGTCAGCCTCCAAGTACTGGGATTACAGACGTGCGCCACCACTCCCAGCTTCTTAGATATTTTATTTCAGAAAAAGATTAAATATTGAATAAGTGAATGTGCTGTGGTAGTGATTCATAAAATTGAATGGAAAAAGCCTCTTCTAGTAAATTGGAACAAACCACAATGACATAATTTTATGAAATATTCTTATCAAGTTGAACGACTTTTTCAGTTTTATGGCTTAGAATATCATTGTTTCCCTATTTCTTTTAATGGGTTATTCTTTCTAATTTTGATTAGCATCAAAATAAGAAATTATGAGCTACTTTTATGATTTATTCACTCAATATTTAGCATTTATTTTAGGCTTACTATGTGGTAGACATTATGCTTGGGTATAGAAATATTTTTTCTTTAAATCAGATATTCAGGTTTCTGTTGCGAATTATCAATTCTTTTCTTTGTCCACTTTTATCATAAATTCTTAGTTATAGAAATTTCAATGTGTTAGATTTTAATTGAATTAGAATATTTTAGCCTAGATGGAGTTACAGAGACTGGATTTATCTTCCTGCCTCATCCAACTAAAATGATCAGATACACATGTGAAAGAATGGTTTTCAGACACAGGATATCAGGCAAGATTTGCTGTTGCTAAGAACTTAACTATGTTCCAAACAAATCCGAAAGATGCACATAAGAACACAAGAATATCTGGTTCCCCAAAAGTTGAAGATCATAATTTTTAAATCTAATAAAAATTACCAGTTATGCAAACACACAGAAAACCATGATTCAAAATACATAGAAAACTTATAAAGACCCAGAAATGAAACAAATCATAGAAATAGTAGACATTAATGATAGAAGCATTAAAACAGTTATTGTCAAATTTCATCTTTTCAAGAAAGTAAAGATTAAATGTGACCAATAAAAAGTATGGGTCTATACAAAAACTCAAATCTAACTTCTAGAGAGGAATATCACAATGCCCAAACTGAGAAAATCACTGGATGGATATATAGAAGGTTGATTTTGTAAAGAAATGATCACTCAGCTGGACAAAGTAGAAATAGAAACTACCCAGATGAACTACAGAAAGGAAAATTACTTAGAAAGTATCAATCATCTGTGGGACAGTTTCTAGAGGCTCAATATATGTGTAATTGGAGCCCCTGAAGAGAAGGAGTAGAGAGGGAGGAGTTAAGACAGAAGTGTTTGAAAAAGTAGTGGGAAAACAAAAACAAGCATTAAAAATTATAAACTCAGAGTCAATAAACTCAACGAACTCCTTGAGAAAACTACACTAAGGTACATTATAATCAAATTGCTTGACATTCAGTGATAAAGACAATATTTTAAAAGAAGGCATATAACAGACAGACATATAACATACAGAAGAACAAACATGGCAAGATAATTTTTATTGGAAGCAATGCAATATGGAGGGGAATAATATTTTGATATATTAGAAGAGAAAACATATCCATTTGGAATTTTATAGCTATCAAAAGTATCTTTTAAAAATGAAAATGAAATAAAAACTTGTTTATGCATATTAAAGTTGAAAGAATTAATCACTAGCATAACTGTCCTGCAGGACATGTTAAAGAAAGTCCTTCAGACAAATGAAAAATGTTACCAGATGGAAGCGGACTATGCAAAGGAGCCAGGCATGGTGACAAATGCCTGTAATTCCAGTACTTAGGAGACTGAGACAGAATGATTGTAGGTTCCAGGCCAGCACACACTAACTTAGAAAGACCCTGTTTCAAAATTTAAAAATGAAATAGGGCTGGTGGTGTAACCCACAGATAGAACACCCCTGGTTTTAATCTCCAGTACTCCAAAACAAACAAAAAAATAAGCAAACAACAACAAGAAAAAAATAGACTCTGCGAAGGAATGATAACCTCCCTTATAATCTCTTTAAAGTTATTTGACTTCATAAAGGAAAATATATTAAAATCATATTATGAACTTTATAACATATGTGGAAGTAAAATGTATAATAGCACTATCACAAAGTCTAGGATGGGGGAAATATAAGTATACCGTTGTAAATTTCTTATACTATATGTAAAGTGGTATAGTATTACATGAGGATAGTCTGTGGTAAATTAAAATGCATTAAATCAACCTCAAAACAAAAAAATTGTTACAAGTAAGTCAAGAATGAAGATTAAATGGAATACAATAAACTGCAGTTAATCCAATGGAAGGCAGAAGTAAATGAGAGCAAGTAACAGGTGGAAGGGCTAGAAAACAGGTAGTAAGACTGTAGATTCAAGCCAATTCATCATTTCATACATCCCAGTATAATGAAGATCATCTCATAATGACAGAAAAGTTACTTTATTAAGAAGACATAAAATAATAAATATTTATATCTAATAACATCATCAAAATACTTGAAGCAAAGCCTAACTTCAATGAACAATGCAAAATCTATATTTCAAGGAACAATATACAAATCCACATACCTTATGTCTCTTATTTACCTTCTTTTCAGATTTACACTTTATAACTGCTATTAAGCAATTTGATTATGATGTGCCTTAATATAGCTTTCTTGAACTTTGGTGTTCCTTGAGTTTCTTGGATCTGAGTTTATAGTATTTATTTATTTATTTTTAACTTCAAGGAACAGTACAAAAATCCACATTTTTTCTTAGAGACTTAACTATTACCTCTCAGAAATTGATAAAGTAGGCAAAAATTATTAAGGATATGGAGACTTGAGCAATATTCTTAACCTGGTATCACTAATATTTATAGTATACTGCAAAAAACACAGTAGAAGGCACATTCTTGTCAAAAACATAGGAAATTTACCAAGATGGACCATATTCTGGATGTAAAATAAGACTCCATAAAATATAAAAGGTCCTGCTAGGCAAGATGGTGCATGCCTGTAATCCTAGTACCTGGGAGGTCGAGACAGAAATATTGCAGTTTAGAGGCCAGTGTACAATAACTTAGCAAGACCCTGTTTCCAAATGAAATAAAATAAAATAAAAAGGGCTAGGATGTAGCTCACAGGTAGAACTCCGTTGGATTCAATCTTCAGTACCATACTCACAAAGTATATTATTTGAGTTTAATAGAATTTAATTAGGAATAAATAACAAAACAACCTTTAGATAACTCTTACATATTTGGAAATAAAGTAGCACTTTTCTAAGTAACTCATATGTTAAGGAAGAAATCAGAAAAGAATGAAGAAAACATTTTGTGCTGAATGAAAAATGAAAACACACCAAGATTTGTGGGATGTAGCTAAAGCAATACTTAGAGGGAAATTTATAGCACTAATTATATTAGCACATTAATCTTACTACATTACTTAAGGTCACTAGTTAGTGAGTTAATTGTCCTCCTATATTTTCCTAAATAATTCAGCCAGTGGGAAGAAATTTTAGTGACACAGTAAACAATATTTAAGTTGCAAGATTGTGCCACAAAACACTTGTGTAGAAATTATATTCTATATTTTAAATTTCTTAATTTTCACATTTAGACTTTCTTTAGGTATTATTTGTTAAAGATACAGAATAATCAGACTATTGGTAGTTTTTAATCTCTTTCATATAATTTGAATATTGATTTCAGAATTGTGATAGTTACCACGCTCATGCCATCAGTGCTAACACTGATCGTACCGTAAAGAGCTGATAGTAAAGAGGTAATCTGACATTAATCAAACAAGCATACACTTAAAAATCTTTTCTAATTTAAGATCCATATTTTGAGAAATTAATAATTTTTACTCACTGAATAATTATTGATGATTTTTTCTTAGTCACATTTTTTGAGTAACCTATTTGTATTGTGATTATCTTTTTTCATCTATTTAATTCTAGACATCATCTCAATGAAATAAATGATCGTATAGTGAATTGGTTAAATACCTCTGAATTCATATGTATATTTCTCCAAATTTTGATTTTATTTAAATATTAGTATTGTGAACCTCATACTGTTACAAGGGATGGTTTAAGGTATTTATTTTATAGAGTAAAATGTGGCATTTTTCAAAGGAGATCATATTTTCTTCTTACAAAATAGCAGAACAATCAATTATACAAGACTAATTATTCAGATTAAGCTATCATTCTAAATATTAGGGTTTATATCAATTATTATATAAAGGAATTAGTTTGTGTATGTGTGCATGCATGCATGTGTGTGTGTGTGTGTGTGTTACTGGGGATTGAACCCAAGGGTGTTTTTACCTGTGAGCTATACCCGCAGTCCTATTTTTTTTTTTAATACGGTCTCACTAAGTTGCTGAGGGCCTTGCTAAGTTGCTGAGGCTGGCCTTGAACCTGTAATCCTCTTGTCTCGTCCTCCTAAGTACTGAGATTACAGGTGTGCACCTCCACACTCCGTGAATTATTTTAAAACCTGGTTAACTTACTTGCATGTGTTGAAAATAATTTACTTTTACTGGATAAAATGTTCATTCACCATCAGTTATTGGGCATGTAGGAGGAGTCAGGGTCAATGTTTTAAATAGGAATACAGAATTCAAAGAGACAGAATTTGTTGTCAAACTGTTTACCATTTAGTAGGGGTGGGCAGCTGTGGGGCAAGACAGAAGTTGCAATATAGTGAGATACATTCTATGGTGGTATTATAAGCAGGATGCTTTGAAAGAACAGCCAAGCATCGTTTATGTAGCGTGAGGAATAAGGGAGCTCCTTTCCAGAGTTCACTCTTTGAGAAGTGAATTCCAGGCCTATAGAACAGCAAATGTTCAGAATTGTTTGCTTACAGGTTGTATGAATTAGAATCGATAGGTGGAAAGGTAAAGATAGCAGGGATGTTATAGGATGTTATAGATGTGCAAGGATAAACTATAGAGTAAGGGACTCAATCATATTTTCATTTCTGGGCTGTTATTCTGAAATCATACTATAGTGTGTGGTAGAGGAATAATTGATGGGTACGAGTAGGAAGAGGCGTTTAGAGTCCCTTAGTATTTGCTGTTGGTCTTTCCTCCTTTTTAAAGAGTTCGAAAATTTAATTCAAGGTAGCTTAAAAAATAAGAAAGAAGCCGGGCATGGTGGCACACGCTTGTAATCCCAGTACTTTGGGAGGCGGAGACCGGAGGATCCGGGTTCGCGGCCAGCCTCAGCTCTCTCTCTCTCTCTCTCTCCCTGTCTCTCTCTCTCTCTCTACCTAGTGAGGCCCTCCGCAACTTCGTGAGACCCGGTTTCAAAATAAAGTATAAAAAATAGGGCCGGGGGTGTAGCGCTGAGGTAGAACGCCCCTGGGTTCAATCCCCGGTATCACAAAAAAAAGAAAGAAAAATAAATTTATTGGATTGGGAAATTGAAAATTTCAGAGTCAGGTCCATCCGACTTCACAACTGGCCTTTCCAGTCCATCTCTGGAGTCTGTGTTGCTCTATACTTGAGCTGGGCACTCTGTTGGTCACACTCCTGAGCTCACATATGAGTAAGTGATTTATCCTGTTTTTTTTCCAAAAAATTCTTTGATATGAGTCAATATAGTGAATTAATTATGAAAAGTGTACACATTTCCATGGGGTTTATTGGCTGTTTTTGTTGGTGTTTATGAATTCTTTAAATTGAAAATTCTTTGTTCCACCCATTCTCAATGGCTCCTAGGGTCATAACTAGAAATGTATTGGTAAAATTTTTTTATCTTGACTTGTCTCTAATGTCCATAAGAAGGATAATTTATGTTGTCATTGGTAAATTGGTGTTACACTTAAATGAATAAAGTAGTGAATAAAGTAGTTGTGGAAATACTTAAGATTTATTCATCCATTCCGTATTCATTAAGCATTTCTTTTCCATCATTTGTTATACTGCATCTTTGTGTGTGTGCAAGTAATTTTGTTAGTACGGTTTTTATTTTTGAGAACTTTTTTCTTGTTTTCCCTTTGGAATTGTCTTAAGGTTCAGATTGACTTTCTAGATATTCAGATTGACTTCCTAGATAGCTCACTGAAATTTGGCAGTATTCCTTATAGAAAAAAAATATTATGCTTGACAGTTGTATCATATAATATTCCTTGAGAAACTCTCAGAAGAGTGTTTCAGTTATTTTTGAAGTGCCTCCACTTAGAGACCTTTTTTATGAAGATTATGATACATATTTATTCATGTTCCTCTGTGTTACTTGATTTTACTTCAGCTACTCAGTCACCATTCATTTATTCACTTTCAGTCAATAAATATTTACTAAGCCCCTAACATATGTGTTGCTCTTGGTAGATAAATAGACATGAATATTTTCCCTCATGGGACTTATACTGTGTTGGGGAAGACAGATTAAACAAATAAACACACTAAGTTGACAACTCGTGTGAGGAAAAGAACGCTGTGTTACTAGGGAGGCTGCAGCCTAGTTTAGACTGAACAAGTGGAGAGGGCTCACTGGGGAAGTAACATCCAGCAGGATCTGATGGATGATGAGGGGTTGGTTTTCTTGGTAAATATTTGGAGGAAAGCCTGTATAAATTCTCATGTGAGGGGAAAAGCTGGGCCTTTTGCAAGAATCAAAGAAAACCAGCAGCACTTGTGAAGGCTAACGTTGAGCGAGATGAGGTTTTGCTGTTTGGTGTTTTCCATGTTGCAGAAAGTATAAAGTAAAGATTATTAATCATGCCTGCATTAATTAGAGTAGCAGGAAACGTGTGACAATATAAAATATCACAATGATTTACCTCAGCCATTTGAAAAAGAAAGATCAGTGTTATGTTTTACCATCAATTAAGTACTTGTAAAACTAGACAGTCCAGGTAATCTGATTGATTGCTAATAAGAGATTTGAACAATTCTTGGTTTCAGTATATTTCTTATTTTTACCTTTTTTGTGTATACATACACACATATTTACTTATTTAGATGTTCTTTAAATAAATTTTAGGTGTATTGTTGACTAGGTGCTTTAAGAAATTTCCTATTGAAGTCAGTATTTATCTACCACATTCTCTTTCTTTTCTTTTCTTTTCTTTCTTCTTTTCTTTTTTCTTTCTTTCTCTCTCTCTCTTTTTTTTTTTTTTTTTGGTACTGGTGGTTGAACCCAGAGGCATTCTACCCCTGAGTTACCCTCAGCCCTTTTTATTTTTATTTTTTAAATTCTGAAACAGGTTCTCACAAAGTTGCCGAGGCTGGCCTCAAACCTGTGTTTTTCTCTGCCTCACCAAAAGTAGCAGATTAGGGGTGAATTTTCACTTTTCCTTTATGGAGTTATCATCTTGCAAAATGAAAACTAAGTCTTTTTCAAGACTATTTTAATCTACGAAAGCGAAATGACAGACAAATGTATTCCCTGTTGGCTTTTGTGTGTTCATCAGTCTTGCTATTTAAGAGCACAGTGGGAACAGTGTGGTCCTTGAACTAAGAATGGGACCAAAATATTCAGTCTAAATGAGCTGCTGGGAGCAAGCATATATATATATATATTTTTTTTTTTTTTTTGCGGTACCGGGGATTGAACCCAGGGGCGTTCTACCTCCGTGCTACACCCCTGGCCCTATTTTTTATACTTTATTTTGAAACCGGGTCTCACGAAGTTGCGGAGGGCCTCACTAAGTAGAGAGAGAGAGAGAGAGAGAGAGAGAGAGAGAGAGAGAGAGAGAGATACAGGGAGAGAGAGAGCTAGAGAGCTGAGGCTGGCCGCGAACCCGGATCCTCCGGTCTCCGCCTCCCAAAGTACTGGGATTACAAGTGTGCACCACCACACCCGGCAGCAAGCATATTTTTCATTTGCAAGTTGAGTAATTCCTTTTGCAAACTAACTCCTCTGAAATTCTGCCTATGGTCCCCACTGGTACCTTGATAATGTTTTTGTTTCTCAAGCCATCTTGAAATTCCTTCTTGCTTCAGTACTTTATTCTTTTCATCAGTTTTCTCCACTTGCTTGTTAAGTAACACTTCCCAGGCTTAATTTGGCAGCCTCAGAGTTGGCTTCATGTTGCCTGTGGCCCAGGGCCTGATGATTGTGTGCAGCCCTTGGTACCTGCCCTTGGGGAAATCACTTGGTTCTTGTGTGCTTCTCAGTGCACATGATTTGACTTTTGCTTAAGGCTTGCCTGCTCTTAGTCCCTTCTCTGCCTCCCTATTTTCTCTCTCTCTTCCTAACCCCATAAATATTTCCCTTGCATAGAAATTTCACTTACCAACAATACAACCGAATTTGCACTATACTGCTGGATTGAGTTATATGGTGATTGATGGTCTCCCTAAGTGTCTTTGTACTGAAGGACTTCAGGTGGATGTCCTTTTCAAGTTCATTTGGAAATATCACCCACTTCGTTGTTTACATTTTAGCTCCATTGACTTTTTAATTTTGGTACATTGATTTCTTGTCCTCCCCCCTTCCCACCCCATTTGTGTTATCTTTCTGTCACTGTGACAAAAATACCTGAGATATCAACTTTAAAAAAGGAATTTTATTTTGGCTCATCGTTTTGGAGGTTTTTGTCTATGGTCAGCTGGCTTGTTGCTTTTGGGCCTGACAGGCTGTGGTATATCATGGTGGGAACATGTGGTAAAGGAAGGTACTCACTCCTGGTGACCAGGAAGCGAGCGAGAGAGAGAGAGAGAGAGAGAGAGAGAGAGAGAAGGAGCTGGGGTCCCAATATCCCCTTCAAGGGCACTCCCCCAGTGATCTAATTTCCCTCTTCTAGGCCACATCTCCTAAATGTTCTACCACCTAATAGTGACACAGGTTGGGGACCAAGCCTTGAACACTTGTGCCTCTCGGGGACCTGCAAGAACCAAACTGCATATATCTATCATAGGGCTTCTGTACATTTCATGGCCTTTGCCAGGTCTCCTTCCCTCTCCACTAATAGACACCCATTCTTTAGCTTTCAACCCAAGCATTTCAATTCCAAAGAAGTTCTTCTTGATCCCTCTTCCTCAGGAACCTTAAGCCCAAAACAGGTCATGTTTTCTTGCTAGTGATTCCTTTCTTTAGATCATATCTCAGTTTGTAATTGCGCATTTGTTAATATTAGTATTTGATTACTATCTCTCACTGTCTAACACCTGGTCAGTAAATCAGAAGCTCTATGGGAGCAGGCATCACAGCATTATAAAGTCATCAGAGCATGGCGCGGGCCTGGCACCTGTGTGGTAGTCAATAAATAGTTGGCAAACAAACAACAAGAACAACAAAAAACCCTGATCAAGTAAATGTAATAGTACTTCAGCCTAAAGTTTCCTATACAGCAGAACTAGTGTTGTCCTACATTTATTGTCTTTCAAGACTCAAGATAAGTATAAAGTTTCATTATTTAGGCTTGTGGACTTATACAACACCTTTATGGATATATTAACATGATCATCAAGAGTCTTAAAAAGGATAAAATAAGTATTTAATTTTGCTCTTTCTTTTGAGTTTCTTCTCTTTTAAACTCTTCTGTCTTTAAATTCCCATGTAGTGTAGATATGGCAGACCCTGCTAACATTGAGTTGATACCAAGCCTCAACTGGTATTTGTAAAGAAATGAATTATTCAACAGACAAGAAGCTGTCCTTCTGATTAATTAAGTTGATTGTAAGCATGATGCAGCGATGAAAAGCACTGAGCACTGGTGGCCCCATTTTCATGATTAAAACAGCAGCCCTAGGTACACATTTCTTTCTCTATACCATTATAGCAAATAAAGACCCTGTCACCCCAGGACCTCATTATTGTTTATTTTCTATTTGGTGGAGTCCAAGGAGATCTTCTGTGAGTATAGATGTAAAGCTTGCAAATCCCTGCTATTCCATAAAGCTGAAAATAAACTGTATGCTAGCCCATACCACACGGTGCAGGCTCTTTTATGGAATTACATCTAAGAGCTGAGGAAATGTAACACAGAAATCTTTACCAAAGCTTACATAATCTTCAGTTCTTTACACTTGGGCATTTCTCCAAGGTACCATTTCCCATGTATTTAGATAAGAGTTTAGAATCATTTTCCATAGTGAGTGAAAAGATGCTTCTAATTGAACTGTACCAAATATTTACCTTTGTAATGGAAAAGCCTGGTGTGTACTAATGATGTGGAATATTTTAGTATATATAATACTTCCTTTTCTCTTTTATTGAGACACCCTGGAAATTTGTCATCCTGGAAATTTGTCAACTTTATCTGTTGTTGGAGACACTCCCAATAAACTGAGCGCTTGAACTATATATTAACCTAGAACGATGGAAGTAGATAGTGGAGAATTGGGGATAGGGGGAGGTCATGTGGCCACATTGGGAACAGCTGCAGCACATTCAATAGTCCTCTTCCTATCAGAAACCATGGGGGATTTGACTATGAGAAAAACAGTTGTCACAGTGGCACATGCCTGTAATCCCAGTGCTTGGGAGGCTGAGACAAGAGGATCACAGGTTTGAGACCAGCCTCAGCTACTTAGTAAGACTTCCAGCAACTGAAATTAAGAAAAAAACTGAAATGAGGCTGGGGGCATAGGGTAGAGGTAAAACACCCTTAGGTTGAATCCCCAGTATTTCTCTCACACGCACACACACGAAAGAAAGAAAGAAAGAAAGAAAGAAAGAAAGAAAGAAAGAGAGAGAGAGAGAGAGAAAGAAAGAAAGAAAGAAAGAAAGAAAGAAAGAAAGAAAGAAGAGAAGAGTCAGTTACCTTGATCACCTTGTTGTTATGCTTTTCCTACTCAGAGCTAATAAAATTACAAGTGGTATAAATGTGTTGCTTACTATCCTAAGTTTTTGCCCCATGGTCAACAAGTTTTTTTTACAATAATTGTTTTGTGTCCTTTCAAAAGAAAATTAAGGATTATTAAATCAGTGGTTTAAAAATAGTTTTATAGACTTATTATAAAGAATTAATTAGTGTTTATTGAATTATATCTATCATCAATGTAGAGAGAAATGACTTCATAATAAAGATTATTGAGTGGAAGAAATGAAGGGTTTCCGACTGTTAGTGTATTGGCAAATTATTAGTATGTCAGATATATGAAAAAATCAGGGTTACTATGACCTTAATAGTAGGTGGTTAAAAAAACAGCATTGCTAACACTTGTTGATTACCTTTTTCACACTATAACATTTACTCTTACTTCTTGATCAATTTTGAAAGCTGTAAATTATTTTACCCTTTATTTTTTACATATATTCATTATTTTTTTAATTTTTTTTTTTTTTTTTGGTGGTACCGGGGATTGAACCCAGGGGTGTGCTACCTCTGCGCTACACCCCTGGCTCTATTTTTTTATACTTTATTTTGAAACCGGGTCTCACGAAGTTGCGGATGGCCTCACTAGGTAGAGAGAGAGAGAGACAGGGAGAGAGAGAGAGAGAGAGAGCTGAGGCTGGCCGCGAACCCGGATCCTCCGGTCTCTGCCTCCCAAAGTACTGGGATTACAAGCGTGTGCCACCACGCCCGGCCATATTCATTATTTTTTAACAACATATTAAGATGGCTTTTACCTGTGATGGCTGAAACTCTATTAAATCTCCTTCTCAAAGTTGATATTCATAAGAACAAAGGCTGTAATTGGTCATAGTTTTCCTTCTGCAAATAGCTGTAGAATACTTGCATTTTGGATAGAAAGTGTCAGGGCCATAAATGCTGCTGTTGCCTAATAGGGAAATCTCATATAAAACTCAGAGAAATCCTAGAGTGTATGGTCAGTTTTGGAATAGATCCTTCTATGAACTTCTACCTGCTCCCCAGTCCTCTTACATTTCCAGCACATACTTGAGAGCTGACCTGAGGGACTGTGTTGGCCTTTGCCATCTGGTCCTGAGGACCTTCACGTAGCTGTCTTGGTTCTTGTGCTTGGATTCCAGTATTTCCTGGCTTTGGGGAAATAATTCCAAATTTGAGAACTTTTATGAATGAAAAGCTTTTCTTTTAAGGTCTGTTTGTTTTTATAACCTGTTTGTCTCCTGATACAAATGGATAGAAATAGACTTGGCTTTATCAAGTCAAGTACTCTCATGCTAGACACATCATGTATTCCATCACACATCACAAGTGCTCCTGTCCCCACATTGACAGCCTTTCAGGTCTGTGGCTTTTATTTACATGCTGGTGTTATAAAGATGGTACTTTCCCTTGAATTTAGAGAAAGAGAATTATTTTTATGTTCCAAAAAATTTTTTCCTTCAAGATGAAGACAAGTATTTCAGCAGCAGAATATCTTTTTTTATTTGTTTATTTTTTTTTTTTTGCGGTACCAGGGATTGAACGCAGAGGCGTTCTACCTCCGCGCTATATCCCCGGCCCTATTTTTTATACTTTATTTTGAAACCGGGTCTCACGAAGTTGTGGAGGACCTCACTAAGGAGAGAGAGAGAGAGAGAGAGAGAGAGAGAGAGAGAGAGAGAGAGCTGAGGCTGGCCACGAACACGGATCCTCCGGTCTCCGCCTCCCAAAGTACTGGGATTACAACGCCCGGCTTAGCAGAATCTCTTAATGAGGGGATTCTTGCTTCACCTATATAAAGTCCATCATGACATTATTTCTGATAGATTTCTGTGGCCTGGGGCTATTTCAATGGATGCAGTTCTGAAATCTGTACATCTTGTTGAAATTAAAGCATGTTATGTTGGGCTTTCTAACAAATACAACTAATGAGAAAACAAATTGATAGTAGAAAATTTTAAAAAACCATTCCAAGATATTGGTTTATTTAAAATGCTATAAATACCACAATGGATTAATTTAAAAATAGGCTTCTATTTGATGTCATTTTTGGTACATGGTGGAACTTTATTTGTAGGAATACTTCACTGATAAAATTTTAAACATAAAAAGATAATTATAGCTGGGGGTGGTGGCGCACACCTGTAATCCCAGTACTTGGGAGGCTGAGACTGTAGGATCCTAGGTTTGAGGACAGCCTCAGCAAGTAGTGAGACTCTCACCAAGTTAGCAAGACCTTGTTTCAAGATAAAATAGGACTGAGGGTGTAGCTTGGAGGTAGAATGCCCCTGGGTTCAATCCCCAGTACCACAAGCACATACACGAAGATAATTACATTTGATAAATATATCTTTGATAGATATACTAAGCATAAAATGTTTATTGCATGCTTGCAATATTTAGAGGTGATTTATTCCTGGCTTATGCATAATATGAGCAGCTTTATGAAATATTTTGACTTGGTTTTTGGCTTTACAGGCACTGTCTTTTTGTAGACATATATATTCCTTGAGATTCCTTTTTATCATTATCCTTTGGGACTAGCAAAGGCAGTTTTAGGTAGATATGGTTTCATACAGAACTAGTTTCTATGACTAGTGTTTCCTCTTGGGTTCTATAAAAGTAACTGGCCCTTACAGTCTAAGCCTAAAAGAAAACAGGGGATAGTCTGTAATATATCTTACTTCCTTCTTTGCTCATTGATTTTTTAGATCATGTGTTGACTGGAGACAGAAGTTTGTAGTCTCTTAAAGTAGTGATTTGAGGAACAACTGAAATATAGAAAAAGGAAAAGGGAAGAGGATAAAGAAGCAATGGTAATAGAATAATGAAGAAGTGTGAGAAATGTGTATTGGTGTAAATGGAACACAAGGTGGCTTTTTAAGAGGTGAAACTAGCTGGTAGTGAGTGCTGTATTCTGTGTTCCCAATGCCAGAGAGTGACATCTGGAACCACTGAATACAGCTTGAGCAGCCCCACTCCTTATTCTACCTTGGGATCTTTTTTCTTTTTTCTTTTCTTTTCTTTTCTTTTTTTTTTCTTTTCTTTTCTTTTTTTTCTTTTCTTTTCTTTTCTTTTCTTTTCTTTTCTTTCTTTTCTCTTTTTCCTTTTCTTTTCTCCTTCCTTCCTTCCTTCCTTCCTTCCTTCCTTCCTTCCTTCTTCCCTTCCTCCCTCCCTCCCTCCCTTCCTTCCTTCCTTCCTTCCTTCCTTCCTTCCTGCCTTCCTTCCTTTCTCTCTTTCCTTGGTCCTGAGGATTGAACCCAGGGGCATTCTAACTCCAAGCAACACCCACAGCCCTATTTTATTTTTTTTTTTAAATAGGGTCTCACTAGGTTGATGAGAGTCTATTTGCTGAGGCTGCCCTCGAACCTGGGATTCTCCTGTCTCAGCCTTCCAAGTACCAGGATTACAGGCATGTTTCACCACACCTGGCTACCTTGGCATTTTCTTTGTGTTCATTTTTTGTCTCATCCATTACCTTCTTTTTATATCTTGTTTCCACTCATTTCATCAAGGATACCAATCTACAAGATGCTTCTATCTCCTAACATTTCCAGTGTTTTCTTCACTGATGACTATCTTGTCCCATAAACTTGTGCATGTGTTTCCTGTGCAGTTCTCTACATTCTGTTCCATTATCCTATTGCTATATTATTTCTGTTTCATTCTAGGTAGTTTTCCAGCATAGTGTTACAATTGTTGTGGACTCAAAAATTTCCCTTTGATGATGCCATCTGTAAAAAACAACCCAAAATTTGTAACCAACATTTAATTGTTTTTATTGTTGACACACGGCAACAATATTTATTCACTTATATTTATTTCACTTCACAGTTACCTGTAATTATGTTACTGTAAAATGCAGTTGTTAACTGAGCATGGTGGTGCATACCTGTAATCCAAGTACTTGGGAAGCTGAGACAGGAGGATCGCAGGTTTGAGACCAGCAGCATGCAGTAACTTAGATCCTGTTTCAAAACAAAAACAAAAATAAAATGGGGCTGGGGGTGTATCTCAGAGGTAGAATGCCCCTGGGTTCAATCCCCAGTACCAAACATGCAAAAAAAATTGTACATTAATTCTCCCGTTATTACAATAGTGAAATTGATCCTCATTTACCAGAAAATCAAAGAGCACATTGATGAAACAATTCAATTACCCTTTTTAACTCTCATGGTTGGACCTACAAGGAAACACTAAGATGAGGATTTTTTTGCCAATCATTTATTAAGATAGTGAGATATGAATTAGGGAGTGATAGAATGAGAAAGAACAAGGTTGGGCAAGAAGATGTGTGGTTTTAGGTAAAGTCTCTTCAGGGATAGCTTTAGTCCAAACCTTTATGGGTAGTCTGGAATATAGAGTATATGTCTCTTCCCAAGTTCCATGTGATGGAACTGGGTAATTTACTTTCCACTCCACCACTCTACTGTACTATATTCTTTTTGGTTGTTGCCCACTACATTAACTGGAAAACAGAGTGTTTTAGTAGTGCTTTTCGGTAATTGTGGGCCATTCTTTTTTATGTTATACCAAAACTCAACAAGTGGTACTTTTCAAGGCTGCATACAATCCAGAATCTGAAACCATATCAATGAAATTTTTGTATTTTGTTGCTTTAAAACCCACTGGTGTAGCCAGTTGTGGTGGCGCACGCTTGTAATCTCAGTGGGAGATTACAGGCTGAGACAAGAGGATTGGGAGGCTGAGACAAGAGGATCACAGGTTCACGGCCAGCCTCAGTTATTTAGTGAGGCCATCTGCAACTTAGTGAGACCCTGTTTCAAAATAAAGAATAAAAAATCGGTCTGGGTATGGAGCTCAGAGGTAGAATACTCCTGGGTTCAATCCCCAATACCACAAAAAAAATGGTTTTCCAGCTAAATTCTACAAAACTTTTACAGAAGAACTAAAACCAGTACTTCACAAGTTATTCCGTGATTCGAAAGAGATGGAATTCTTCTAAATGCCTTCTATGAGGCCAGCATCACATTAATACCAAAGCCAAATAAAGATACCTCAAGAAAAGAAAATTACAGACCAATATCATTGATGAATATAGATGCAAAAATTCTAAACAAAATATGAGCCACATGCATTCAAAATCATATCAAGAAAATTATACACCATGACCAAGTTGGTTTCATCCCAGGAAAATAAGGCTGGTTCCACATACCTAAAACAATACATGTTATTTACCACATAAACCGAACTAAAAACAAGAATCACATGATCATCTCAATAGATGCTGAAAAAGCATTTGACAAAATCCAACACCCATTCATGTTAAAAACTCTACAGAAAATTGGAATAGAAGGAATGTACCTCAGCACCATTAAGTCAATATATTATAAATCCAAAGCCAACATCACATCGAATTGGGAAAAACTATGGTAATTCCCCTTAAAATCAGGAACAAGACAAGGATGCCCACTATCACCACTCCTCTTCAATATAGTCCTTGACACTCTGGCCAGGGCAATAAGACAAGAGAAGGGTATCAAAGGAATTCAAATAGGAAAAGAAGAGTTAAAGTTATCTTTATTTGCAGATGATATGATCCTATATCTAGAAGACCCATTAAAAACTCAACCAAAAGTCTATGAGAGCTGATTAACAAATTCAGCAAAGTAGCAGGATACAAGATCAACCTAAAAAAACCAGTATCTTTCATATATGCCAACCATGAATCCACTGAGAAAGAAATCCAGAAAACAATTCCATTCACAATAACTTCAAAACCAATCAAATACCTAGGAAAAAACTTAACCAAAGAGATGAAAGACCTCGTCAAAGAAAATTATAAAACACTGAAGAAAGAAATTGAAGATCTTAGAAGATGGAAAGATCTCACCTGTTCTTGGATAGGCAGAATAAATATTATCAAAATGGCCATTCTGCCAAAAGTGATCTACAGAGTCAATACAATCGCTATCAAAATACCATTATCATTTTTCACAGACCTAGAAAAATCAGTCCTAAATTTCATTTGGAGAAACAAAAGACCCAGAATAGCCAAAGCAATTCTCAGCAATAAGTACCACGCAGGAGGCATCACAATCCCTGACTTCAAACTATACTACAGAGCTATAGTAATAAAATCAGTATGATATTGGCACAAAAACAGACACATAGACCAATGGTACAGAATTGAAGATACAGAAAAAAATCCACAAACTTACAGCCAGTTGATCTTTGACAAAGGTGCCAGACACATATGTTGGAGAAAAGACAGTCTCTTTAACAAACGGTGTTGGGAAAACTGGTTATCTATCTGTAGAAAAATAGAACTAAATCCTTACCTCTCACCCTGCACAAGAGTCAAGTCAAGATGGATCAAAGACCTGGAAGTTAGACCAGAGACTGTGAAATTACTAGAAGAGGGCATAGGTTCAACACTCCTACATGTAGGCACAGGTAGACCTCAATAAGACTTCCAAAGCCCAGGAAACTAAAACAAGAATTAATAAGTGAGATTGCATTAAACTAAAGAGTTTCTGCACATCAAAGGAAACCATCAAGAGTCTAAAGAGAACGCCTATGCAATGGGAAAAGCTATTTGCTAGCTATCCCTCTGACAGAGGACTAATATCTAGGATATTCAAAGAACTTAAAAGACTTTACACACCTCAGAGGCCTCTGCGCCGGGTACCAGACCTCAGTGTCCCCGCACATCACCCCAGCAGCCACTGCGCCCGCCCCTCCCCCCGCATCACCCCGGCAGCCTCTGCGCGTGCCCCAGGCCTCGGAGTAACCTCGGCGGCCTTTGCGCCAGGTACCAGACCTTGGTGTCCCCACGCGTCACCCCTGTAGCCTCTGCGCCCTCCCCGAGCCTCGGTGTCCCCCCCACGTCACCCGAACGGCCTCTGTGCCCGCCCCAGGCCTCGGTGTCACCTCGGCGGCCTTTGCATCCGCCCCAGGCCTCGGCATTGCCTTGGTGTCCTCTACACCAGGAACCAGACCTCGGCATTCCTGGGCGGCACCTCGGCAGCCTCTGCGCCCTCCCCGAGCCTCGGTGTCCCCCCCACGTCACCCGAGCGGCCTCTGTGCCCGCCCCAGGCCTCGGTGTCACCTCGGCGGCCTTTGCATCCGCCCCAGGCCTCGGCATTGCCTTGGTGTCCTCTACACCAGGAACCAGACCTCGGCATTCCTGGGCGGCACCTCGGCAGCCTCTGCGCCCACCCCAGGCCTTGGCGTCCTCCTTCATCACCCCGGTGGCCTCTGTGCCCGCTCCAGACCTCGGCGTCACCCTGGCGGCCACTGCGGCCGCCACAGGCCTCAGTGTCACCTTGGTGGCCTCCGTGCCAGGTACCAGACCTCGGCGTCCCCCTGCGTCACCCCGGCAACCTCTGTGCCCACCTTGGGCCTCGGAGTCACCGCGGCGGCCTCTGGGTCAGGTACCAGACCTCAGTGTCCCCCCGGCGACCTCTGTGCCCTCCCCGGGCCTCGCCGTCCCCGTGCGTCACTGGGCCCTCCACGCCCGGCCTCAGACCCCAGCAACCTCCTGCACATCCTCGGCAGCCTTCGGTGCCCTGCCTTGGACTCCAGTGCAGCCACACGCGACCCAGAGCCTAAACCTGTCTCCCCCACGCGGGAGCCTCTGTGCCACGCTTCAGAGCCCGGATACCCTCCGGCACCACCCCCCAAGACCGGTGCGACTCTCCGGGCTGTCTCAGAGTCAGGGTACGCCCCAGCACTGCCACCTGAGATCTAGAAGCACACGCTCCCCACTTGGACCTACGCGCGATACTCTGTGCCCTGCCTCAGAGCCTGTGCACCCCTAGGCACAGCTATTCGATACTCGGAGCCCGCACCTCCCATGGGCCCCTTTGACATCCTCAGTGCAGCGCATCAGAGCCCAGGCACCCTCCGGCGACATTGCCCGAGACCCGGAGCACGTGTGCATCCCTTGGGGCCTGGCCGACACCCAGCACCCACGCCTCGGAAACAGGGCACCTTCCAGAACTGTCATCCGTGCCTCTGTGCCCGCACCCAACACTGCACCTCGAAGTGCTCCTCACATGCCAACACCCGATCTCCGGATCCTGCGTACCCCTCCACACACAGTACCACACCCTAGCCAACCAGATAACAGGGATCCACAGCCTGCAGTGTACTGACCCAATTGGGACTACAGGAATCATCAAGACGTCTCGTACACAGAAAGGAAGATGATGCAGAGGCAACAGAAACACAAAATGAAAAACACTGAAAATACAAGAATGAAGAACAGTGAGGAAACAAACACCCACAATGCATCAACAAGTGAGATCACTGACTCTGACCTGCAGGAAACGCAAGATGGAGAATTCCAAATTTTGATCTTCAGAACGATGAAAGGCCTCAAAGAAAGCGTAGAGGACATGAAGGAGGAAGTTGAGGCTCTAAGGAAGAATCAGAAGCTCTGGAGTCAATAAACGAATTAAAGAATGCAATAGAAACCAACTCTAGTAGGCTCGACCACATGGAAAACAGGGTATCTATCACTCCTGGAAGACAGCTCATTCAAAACTGAGAACACAGTCAATGATATACAGAAGATATTACAACAACACACCCTGGCCATTCAAGAAATACAAGACAATGCAAGACATCCTAATCTAAGGATAAAAGGCATTGAAGAAGTTTTAGAAGCACAGACCAAGGGTATAAGAAACCTCTTCAAAGAAATAATTTCAAAGAAATTTCCGAACATAGAGAAAGATTTGGACATACACATACAGGAGACATATAGAACACTGTTAAGACAGGACCAAAGAAGGACCTCCCCTCATGACATAATAATTAAAATGACTAACATGGAGGTCAAAGAAAGACTCCTAAAAGCAGCAAGAACAAAAGAACGGGTGACATACAGGGGCAAAACAATAAAAATCACCCCAGACTTCTCAACCCAAGTCAGGAATTCAAGGAGGGATTGGTACGAAGTACTCCGGACCCTGGAAGAAAACAACTTCCAACCAAGACTGAAATATCCAGCAAAGCTATAATTTAAAATTGATAAAGATATAAAAATGTTCCATGATAAACAAACATTTAAAGAATTCATGAGGACCAAGCCAACACTAGAGAAAATCCTAAAAGAAATAAACCATAAAGAAGGAAAAACAAGCAATTTTCAGAACCACAGGAGAGGTGAACTCCACCAGGTAGGCAACTAAACAAGGAGATTTGTCACCACAGCAAATAGAAAATACAACTCAAAATGATAGGAAGCAACAATCACATCTCTATAATAACATTGAATGTCAAAGGGCTCAACTCCCCAATTAAAAGGCA
>PVJS01005568.1:7584-63767 GCA_004027185.1 Glis glis
CCTCACTAAGTAGCTGAGGCTGGCCGCGAACCCGGATCCTCTGGTCTCCGCCTCCCAAAGTACTGGGATTACAAGCGTGCGCCACCACGCCCAGCTTGGCTTCTTTACTCTTCTTTAAGTGAAGTAGAACTGAATTCATAGAAACTTATTGAAGTGACTTTGATACTTCATTGTATTTATCTGAGGAATATAATTTAATTTTAGACATTCTGGTGGCATAAAGCATTTTAGCAGTTGCAGCATAGATGGATTTAAAAAGATAGTTTCACAGCCCGAATTTGAATGTCTTCAGAATCAAAAAGTTTTAAAAGTTGTTCATAAACAAAGAACAATTTGTGGAAATGGAATTTTGGAATCATCAGAGCAATGTGATTGTGGTGTGCCAGAGGTAAGTGATAAACTTTCATAGCTTATGAAAGGACTTTTTTGTGTGTATCTCACATGTAGTCTTGTAGCTATAGATGTGAAATAAGGGAGGACATTTTTCTAAAATGCTCACCATTTTATTAAATATCTGCGAGAGCAAGACAGTGAGAGCACCTGAAGAATTTATACTGTTGCTAAGTATAGCATGGATGAAAGAAGCACAAATTCAGCTTCTGTGATTGGCTGTGAGTCAGTGATATTTTATGAGAATAGATTATAAATTAGGTTGCAATTTGCTTATATAGGAAGATAGGTTGCACTTTTCTGTGTGGGAATTCAGAGTACAAAGTAAGGAGGCAGCTTAGGCCAAATTTAATTTAACGATATCCTCCTTTGGTTAGCATCTCAATTTTGAAGGATTCACCAAATGATTAGGCATTGACACCACCTTCATTCACCATCATAATGCACTTATTTGGTCTCAGGATGGAGTTAGCATCTTCAAATATTAGATCAGCTGAATGTTTCTTTTGTTTCTGTATTCTAACCCTAGATAGTCTGACATGTAATGAATTCTAGCATATGAACATATTAGACTCTTAATAGGATTATTGCAGAAGGAAGAATATTAAGGTAACAGGAGGATAAATCTAAGAGACAAGATGTTTATTCCCTAACAGGAACATTCAAAATATGTCCCTTTCAAAATCAAGTATTTTAAAAATGAGCCAAAGTAGGAATCTACTTGTTTTAACCAAATTGCTGGCATGTGCATTTCTTGGAATTAAGCTTCTACTATTCCAGATGTATTTATCCAAGTGTAGTAGGAGAGGCTGGCAATGAAACACACTCCTTCCTCTTCAGCAAACTGTTTAATGACATGATTGCAGGTTCCAGCCTCAGCTACTTCGCAAGGCCCTCCGCAACTTAGTGAGACCCTCTTTCAAAATAAAGAATAAAAAATAGGGCTGAGGGTGTAGCTCAGAGATAGAATGACTCTGGGTTCAATCCTCATTACCACACATACACACACACAAAACAAAATGTCACAGGAAGCTAAATAGTCAAGAAACAAATAAATGAGAATGTAAAAATGAAAACCTTAATGTTTGACTTTTAAATTTATTATTTTCTATCTTAACCCACAAATCTCAAGGAATAAATGGCATCAATATTTTAATCTACTTCAGAAAAAATTCTTTTGAAACTTAATTACCTGATAAATAATAAAATACTGAAATGCATTACTACATCCTACAAGTAAGTAATAACATATAATCTATTTTTTAAAAAATTACCAACCATGTGGATTAAAGATGGCAGAATAGAAGAAGGCAGCATGTTCCGGTTGTTCCAAGACTCAGAATCGAACCAGCAGAAAGGCTAATTCTTGGCCAAAGAAGAAAAGCAATCAGAACTCATCAAAAGATAGTCAAAACATAGTTGAATCAAAAGCTGCACAAAGAGTTCTGAAGGGAGCTACATGTGTCTCGTTTGGTGTTGATCCCCCACCGGAGCTGTTGGCTGTGGGAATCTGGGGGCTCTCAGAGATGAACTCCCACAAAGAAGCAGCTAAATTCAATCAAGCTAATCATTGTAAAGAACCATCATAAAAATCAAATACCACCCACACTTGAATATCTCAGGACCATGAATTTCCAGACAGCCCAGTTGAACCACCCAGTGAATACAGCATTCGCCTCAGCTGAACTCTTCAGGACCCTTCTTGCAGGGAGACAAATGGCTAGAACTGATCTCATGAGACCAGAGTTCATGAACAGTTCAGAACAGTTCTCATGAGACCATGAGTTTACAAACTGTCTCAGAGGGAGCCTGCGTGGCTATGGGGACTTGCATGGCAACAACCAAACTTGTGGGGTTTGTGAGTTTTCAGACCATCCCTGTGGAGGCTGGGGTCCTAAAGTAGGGCAGAGGTCATTTCTTACTGATTATCTACTTTGTCTCTTCCAATAAGGATAAAAATACATATATTCCATGCAAATAGAGTCTGAATTCAAGCATGGTTAGCAGCTCTCATATCCAACAAAAAACAGACTTTAAGCCAAAACTTGTCATTTATTACTGATAAATGTTTTTGCACACTAAAAATAAAAATAAATAACCCAATCAAGAAATGGGCAATTGAACTAAATAGACACTTCACAAAAGGAGAAATGCAAACGGCATACATATATATATATATATATATATATATATATATAATCATTCAACATCATTAGCAATCAGGGAGATGCAAATCAAAACTACACTGTGATTCCATCTAACCCCAATTAGAATGGTAATCATCAAGAAGTCAAACAACAATTAATGCTGGTGAGGATGTGGGGAAATAGGAACTCTTCTACACTGTTGATAGGATTGCAAATTAGTGTAGCTGCTAGGAGATTAGTGTGGTGATCCTCAGAAAACTGGGAATGGATCCACCATATGATCCAGCTATACCACTCCTGGGTATCTTTCCAAAGGGACTGAAATCAGAATATTATAATCACACATGCATATCTATGTTTATAGCAGCACAGTTCATAATAGCCAAATTATGGAACCAACTTAGGTGTCCATTAACAGCTGAGTAGATTACAAAATTATGGGATATACACACAGTGGAATTCTACTAAATCATGTTATTTTCAGGAAAAAGGGTGGACTTAGAGAAAATTATGTTAAGTGAGATTAGCCAGTCTCAGAAAGTGAAGGGTCATATGTTTTCTCTCATATGCAGAAGTTAGGGAATAATCAGGATATGAGAAGGAATTTAGATAATGGAGGAAAAATCCCTTTGGGGTGAGGGAAGTTGTCTAGGGGAGGGCAATGGTGGAGGTGGGAGAGTTAATGAAGAAAACACTTCTGTTGATGTTATGTACCTATGTGAGAACACCAATGCAAATCTCAATATCATGTATGGGGAAGAGGAGGGAATGGGGAGGGGCCCAGGAGGAAGTTCACCAAGTGCAGTGCGCATATATATCACTATAACTCTGAACTACGTCATGATGTGAGATGACTGTGCACCAATAGAAGTATATAAAAAAAGAAAAAAATGAACAATTAAGTAAATAGACACTTCTCTAAAAAGAATTACAAATGGACAATAAATATATGAAAAAATGTTCACTGTCATTGGCAATCAGGGAAATGCAAATCAAAAGTGCACTGAAAATCCTTCTAATTTAGCAATTGGAATGGCAGTCATTAAGAAGTCAACAATAAATTCTGTTGAGTATGTGGGGAAATAGAGCTCTTCTACACTGTTGGTGGGATTGCAAATTAGTGCAGCCACTATGGCGATCAGTGTGGAGATTCCTCAGAAAAGTGGAGATTGAACCACAATATGATCCAAATACACGACTCCTGTGTGTCTTTCCAAATGAATTTCAATAAGAATATTGTAGTCATACATGCATACCTATGTTTCTAGCAGCATAATTCAAAATACCCAAATCATGGAACCAGACTAGATGTCCCTCCAGAGATGAATGGATTACAAAATTATGGGATATATATATATATACAATGGCATTCTACTGAACCATAAAGAACTCAAATTTTTTTTGGTGTGTGTGTGTGTGTGTGTGTGTGTGTGTGTGTGTGTGTGTGTTTGGCATTCAGGATTGAACTCAGGGGTATTCTACCTCTGAGCTACACCCCCAGTCCTATTTTAATTTTATTTTGGAACAGGGCTCATTAAGTTGCATAGGGTCTCACTAAGTTACCGAGGCTGGCCACCAACCTGCAATCCTCCTGTCTCATCCTCCCTTGTACTGGGATTACAAGCATAAACCACCACACCTGGTTTTTACTGTTCTTAATATTGAAACATGAAAATGGAAAAAAGAAAAATGTCATCTGACTCATGTAAACATTATAATGTGTTTTATGATAATAAAATTGTATATGACTTAATAATATATGGGTAGTATAATTAAATATAAAAAAATAATTTTAGATGATATTACATGATAATCCAGTATTCCTGAAAATGTCAAGAATAATTTTTATTCTTCAAGAACAGATAATATATTCAATTTCCCCTTTTGGGAAAAAGATCTATTAATATAGTTTCTCTGACATCATACTATTCAAAATATTCAAAGTAAAAATAAACACATATGTATAACACAAATAGGTTACACATACACTATATAGTCAAATATATGCTGGGGTTAATGTGGGGGAAAGTTTTAAGCAAACTTTTTTTAAACTCCCAAAGAATGAAATCATAAAGCAAAGATACTTTTCAGACACAGTAAAAACTTACCATTCCACAATATCAGATTATCAAAATTTTCCAACCAAACAAAATGAAGATGTTGTAAGCAATTACAAAATATAGTCATAGATATTACAAAAATTTTTAAAAATCAATTTGTACCATAGAATTATGAGTAATTTTATTACCATGTTTTTTTCTACAGAAAATCTTTGTTAAGTTTAAGTGAAATGGTGTTAAAAATAAATACAGAAGTCAAAAGTCAACTAAATTACATATTTTTATGCAGTCATGTGTCACTAACGATGAGGATAATTTCGACATGAGTAGACAATTCTGTTCTTGTGTGAACTACACAAGCTTAAATGGTTTAGTCTACCACATGCATAGGCTATATTATATACCCTATATTTCATAGGCAACAATCCTGTATAGCATGTTACTGTACTGACTGTTGTAGACAATCAATGCAGTGATAAGGATGTGTGTAACTAAATACATGTAAACATGGAAAAGATACAGTGAAAATGTTGTATAAAAGATAAAATACGATACAGTTAGCTAAGGCGCTTGCAATAAATGAATCTTGCAAGACTGGGAGTTGCTCTGGGTGAGTTGGGGGGTAAGGTGGAGAATGACATTAAGACATTATGTAGCTGTACAAGACACTTTCTATACTTTTTCTAGAAGCATTTGTCCATTTTAACTAATTTGTTATTTTCTGATTAAAATCTAAGACATAAATGCACATACTAACTAGCATAGGACTAAACTGGGTCAAAATCATCAATATCACTGTTTTCTACCTTCATATCTTGTCCCACTGTCAGGTCTTGGGGGCAATATCTTGCAGAGGTATGTCCTCTCCTATGATAATGATGCCTTTTTCTGGAACACCTCCTGAAGGCCCTGCCTGAGGTTTACAGTTCAGGTTTTGTTTGCAAGTAGAATAAGAACACTCTAATTATAAAAAAAAATTGTAATATGGTACATACATGAATGAGTAACATTTATTATGTCCTTTACCTGTGTGATATACTTGATATGATTGTCAGACAGTAGGATTGTTTATACCAGCATCACATGACACAGACATGTAAGTAATGTGTTGTTATTGATTTATGAGAAATACAACATCACAGTCTTATGGGACCATATCTTTCATGTGGTCTGTCATTGATAGGGTGCATGACTATATTATCCAGAAGCTATTCTAGATTAGGCAGAACTTGTTATGTAGCACATGACTATATTTTGGAAATAGATGAAATTATGTATTTGATTGAAAAATTTCAGGTTTTTCCTGATTTTATTTGCTTTCAGGCATGCAGTCATAGAAAATGCTGCAGTCCTAGAAATTGTACTTTTCTTACTTCTTCTGCAGAGTGTGGCAGTGGGCCATGCTGTAATAAAGACACTTGTCGGGTAAGGTTTCAATATATCCCATTATGTTCTTTCTTATTTTTGTGTCTTTATGCATTCTCTTATAGCTTCTTTTAAACACATCCTTCAAATATTTTAATTTATATTCACTTTGGTGAGCTTTTGGGTTCAGTTCTTAATAACATGTAAATATTTCAGCTGCATACATAATTATTCCTTAGAGCATGTTTTATAGAACGTGGATTATAGGTATTTATTTTTAAGTTCATTTTGCTGGTATGCAACCATCTGACTTCTGATCTTAAGTAGCTGAAACTCAATTCACACACAGTTAATTTCAGGTTCAAAGGATGTTCTTATGCCTAGTTTAACCTTTTTAGTTTCACCTTTCACTGAATGGTTTCAATCTGTACTGAAGACCTATCCAATTCTTCCATACAATACTATTTCCATATTAAGAATTCCTTTGTCATACATGAATGTAGCTCTTCATGATTAAACAACCTATAACAAAATAAAATCACACCATCCTACCCACAAACACACTGTTGACATGCAGTGTTTTGATAAACAGATAACAACAATAACAACTCTCACTTTGAAAATTGAAGAAAAGGAATCAGTGTAGCAAATATTGAAGCATAGATTTGGCAAGGCATGATTCGACCCCTTATGGACTAGTGAGTAAATCCAGTGGGTATTTTTTAAGGTGTATGAATGTAGAGGCCAGCCTAGGGTTTCTACTATTTAGGCCTTTTTGCTTTTCCATTCACCAGAGGTTCCATCTTCAAGTAAGTGGGATTTCCTGAGTAGTCCATTGCCATCTGCTTACATCTTGGATTGTGGATTTTTAAAGGGTAGATTATTTTGCTCCATTTGGTTGAATGAAAATTCACAGTACAAATCACTAGGGAGAGCTTAAATGAAAACAACTAAATGTCATACCAGTTCACATTAATTTTCTTGTGTTTTAGGCAGAATATGACTTTTGCTGTAACTCAAAGGCTCGCAGGTTCTCATTTTCTTTTCTAATTTGTATTTATCATGATAGGCTTCCTATTTTCTTCTTTGTCTTCTCTCAAATTGATGTGTTTACACTAAAGTTCCATAAATTTTAGAGATTTTTTCCAATTTTCCTCAAAAATTTTCAGCATAGACAAAACTCCATGTGCAATAATATTAAAGACAATAGTTGAACCAGCCGGTTGTTAATACTTAATGCTGATGAACATGTTTCTAACCAATACTTCAGTGTGCCTATAAGCAATCAAAAATTGTTTGGAACCACATTCCACTAATTTTGTATTTTCCAGTTGAATCTTGATGATGAATTTTCAAGCAAAGAGAAGCAACTCTTTGAGAAGCTCAAGTAGAAGATCAGTGTAGCTTTATGCTCAGGAGAATCTTTGTTATTTGAGAATATTTTTTGTTTTAAACAATATAGGATTTTTATTCTATGTAATTTTAGATATACTTGATTTTTTTGCTAATAATTCTCAAAGAAGGTTTCTACATATGTGTTATAGATAGATCATTTCATCTTCTTACATTTTTTAGTCCATAGTGCACAATATTTCAAAGGAATAGAGAGATCTCTAACATCCATATCAATCCTTGGTAGCATAAAAAAGTTTGACTGACCCTGACAAATACATGTTTTTCTTTTCTCACAGCTTTACCCAAGAGGGCATTTATGTAGGAAAATTAATGATGCCTGCGATTTTCCAGAATTTTGTAATGGGACATCTGAGTTTTGTGTACCCGATATGAAAGCTGCTAATTTAGAACCATGCAGTAATAACACTGCCTATTGTCTTCATGGAATTTGCCGAGATCCGACTAGACAGTGTGTACAATTATTTGGAAAATGTAATAGTTTATCTGTTTTTCTGGCTTTCGATATTAAACTTGAGTTATGTTAAATTTTGTATGTCATCCTGCAACCATAGTAGAAAAACATTTTTGCATTGACATTTGAAAATAAAGCTGAAAATCACAACAACTTTGTTAAAGATCTATGTCAAAAGTTAAAATAGACCTAATAACTACAAAACAAAATAAGAAATGAGAAAATTTAAGGTAATTGTTAAAATAGTAGTACAGTATTAGAATATGATTTCAAAGAGCAAGTGAATATTTTCTCAATAACATACATACTACAATACAAATTTTCCAATTCTGGGAGTATTTAGATATTGTTGAGTTATTGTTATTGAGAATAAGTGACACCAAAATTTTTATTGTTGTTTACATGCCACTATATTGACTTCCAACTCTTAAAAGCTTTGAATGATATTTGTAATATGAGTAATTAAAACTTCTATTTTGTTTTCAGTTGCTAAGAATGCTCCTTATCTGTGTTCACAAGAAGTTAATGGTCTACATGATAAATTTGGAAACTGTCACTCACGGTGTAGTTTTTCGTATGTATTTAGCAATATATACATTCTCCATGTGTATGTGCTGTGTGTGTACTGCAGAGTGTCATGCAAACAAATGAGTGATAAGCATGGTATGCAAATATAGTTTATATATTTCCTTTTATAAGATGATTTATGTTCTGAATAGTTTTGGTGTTATGAGCTGAATAACAGTTTGAATTACTTATTTTTTGATTTCTACTTTCCAAGTCAATAATAAAACCTCCAAATGTATAACTTTTCTGCCTTATACTGTTTGTCAGGGGTACCCTTTGTGGTAAACTAGTTTGCCTCTGGACAAAATCAGAAGTAGCAAACATGAGAGATTATGATTTGCAGTATATGAACCTCGGAGGCCATCTATGTTTGTCTGCATTTTTAAGAAATTCTTCAAGAAGTGATGACACCTATGTAGAAGATGGTACCCCTTGTGAAGAAGCAATGGTAAATACAATATTATTTATATTATATATGGTGGAATTGTAAGTAAATATCTGAATTTGTGTATGTGTGTGAGAGACAGAGGGAAAGAAAGAGTGATAGACATCATGAATTTTTAAAATTCATAATCAATTTTGGTTGCTGCATCATAATCCTTAGTTACAAAGATCAGAATTTCTGTTGGCCATTATAATTTTTATAAGGAGTTTTGTTATGTTTAGTGTTTTATACTTCTATTGGCAAATTGTAATTATACATAATAGTGAGGTTAAAAGTGATATGAACATACATGCAGATTTTACTTGGTGTATTACCCTCCATAGACTGCCTCCACTCCTGTATCTCTCCTCGTACATGTTAGTGACATTGGTAGTGATGCCCTCATATATGAGCATAACATTATTTGAATGGTTTCCTTCTTCAGTCCTTTTTTACCTCCTGAATGTTTCCTTTCCTTGGCTTTAGGGATCATATTGAGGAAATCTCTATCAGTGCCTTTTTGTTGGAAAGTTGCTCCTATGCTGTCTTCTATTAATTGCAAAGTTTCTGGTCTAATTTCTAGGCCTTTGAACCATCCTGAGTTGACTTCTATGCATCTTGAGTTGACTTATATGGAGGGTAAGAGATAGGGGTCTAATTTCATTCTTCTACATATGTATATCCAATTTTCTCAACACCATTTATTAAAAGGCTGTCTTTTATCTAGTATATGCTTTTGGCACCTTTTTCAAGGTTTCAGCTGGCTATAAAAGGGAGTATCTTTTAGTCAATTCCATTGGTTTATTAGTCTATGCCATTACCATGCTGGTTTTGTTGCTATATTTCTGTGGTATAATTTGAAATTGAGTATTGTTATGTTTCCAGCATTGTTCTTATTGCTCAGAATTCCTTTGGTTATTCTAGGTTCTTTGTTCTTCCTTATGAATTTGAGGTCTATTTTCTCTACTTGTGTGAAAAATGTCATTGGTAATTTGATAGGTATTGCATTGAATCTATAGCTTGCTTTTGGTAATGTGACTATTTGAAAGAATTTATGCTGCCTATCCAAAAACATACAACATCTTTCCATTTTTGAAGGTCTTCTTCAATGTCTTTGCCAAGTGATTTATATTTTTTATTGTAGAGGTTTTAAACTCACTTGGTTGAATATGTTTCAAGTTATTTTTTGAGGTTATTGTGAATAGAATTATTTTTCCAGATTTTTTCCAGCAGATTCATTATTAGCATATAGCAAAACTAGTAACTCTTTTTTTTTTTTTTTTTTTGGTACCGGGAATTGAATGCAGGGGCGTTCTACCTCCGCGCTACATCCCCGGCCCTATTTTTTTTTATGCTTTATTTTTGAAACCGGGTCTCACGAAGTTGCGGAGGGCCTCACTAAGTAGAGAGAGACAGAGAGAAAGAGAGAGAGAGAGAAAGAGAGAGAGAGAGAGAGAGAAGAGAGAGATCGATCAATCGATCGTGCGCGCGCGCATGCGCGCTGAGGTTGGCCATAAACCCGGATCCTCCGGTCTCCGCCTCCCAAAGTACTGGGATTACAAGCGTGCGCCACCACGCCCGGCTCTAGTAACTCTTTTTTATTCTGCTTCTTTGTCGAATTTGTTCATTAGCTCTAGAAGTCTTCTGATAAAAATTCTGATAGAGTTTTTTGGGCCTTTTAAGAATAGGATTATGTCAATTGCAAACAAAGATAATTTCATTGAATAATTTCCTTTCTTCTTTTCCTATATATCTATAACTTTAATTTTCTTCTCTTGCTTAATTTCTCTGGCTAAGATTTCTAGTACTATATTGAATATGAGGGGTGATAGTGGACATCCTTGTCTTGCTCCTGGTTTTAGATGAAGCACTTTCATATTTCCCCATTAAGTACGATGTTGGCATTTGATTTCTCATATATTGCCTTTATGATGTAAAGGTGATTTCCTTTTATCTCTAATTTCCTCAGTATTTTTATCATGAATGGACACTGCATTTTCTGAATGCCTGTTCTGCATCTATTGAGATTACTATGTCATTTTTGTCCTTAGTTCTGTTTAAATGATGAATGACATATACTGATTTTCATACGTTGAACCAAACTTGTATCCCTGGAATGAACCCAACTTGTTCACAATGAATGATCTTTTGATATTATTTTGAATGTGAATTGCTAATGTTTTATGAAGTATTTTTTTCATCAGTATTCATCAGAAATATTGGTATGTAGTTTTATTCCCTTGATGTGTTTTTGATTTGTTTTGTTACCATGGTGATACTGGTTTTGTAGAATGAATTTAGGAGTGTTCCACCATTTATGGTATAATTCAGCTAGGAATTCACCTGGAACTAGGCATTTCTTTGCTGAAAGGCTTTTTATTTCTGCTTTAATCTGTTTGTTTGTTATTGGTCTGTTCTGGTTTTCTGTATCACCTTAATTCATTTTAGGTGGACATGAAATGTATACATGTAAAAATTAGCCCATTTCTTCCATATTTTCTAATTTAATGGAATATGTTTTCAAAATAGTCCTTAATGGTTCTCTGTGTTTCCAAGCAGTCTGTGGTGATATCTTCTCTCTCATCTCTAATTTGAGTCTTCCCTATCTTTCTTTTGGTTAGGTTAACTAAGTGTTTTTCAATATTGTTTATCTTTTCAAAGAACAACAACTGTTGCATTGATCCTATGTAGTTCTATTTTTTCTATTTAATTCATTTGACTCTGATATTGTTTCCAGTCTTCTACTGGCTTTAAAACTTGTTTTTTCTTGTTTTTATAGGGCCTTGAGATAAATTATTAGGCTTTTCATTTGGGATCTATCAGGATTGATTGTTTGTTTTATGTGGCACTCAATGTCACAAGCTTTCCTCCCAAAATTGCCATCATAGAGCTAGGCATAGTGGTGCATGTTTGTAGTCCCAGTACTTGGGAGGCTGAGACAGTAGGATCATAGGTTCACAGCCAGCCTCTGCAACGTAGTGAGGTCCTCCACAACTTAGTGAGACCCTGTTTCAAAATGAAAAATAAAATACTAGTGGGCTTGTAGCTCAAAGGTAGAATGCCCCTGGGTTCAACCACAGGGACACACACACACACACACACACACACACACACAATGCCTTTATAGCATCCCAGAGATATTGGTATTTCATTCGATTCTAAGATTTTTAAAGTTTTACCCCTTTTTTTATGATCAAGTTCTCGTTCAAAAGTATATCGATCAATCTGCATGCATTTATATAATTCGTATGGTTCTTCCTGCTGTTGATTTCTAATTAATTCCATTATCTCAGAAAATATACAAGGTAGTGTGACCTTCACTTTTTCTTGATGGTTTTAAGATTCTATTCACTTATCTGTTAAGTGTTTTAATTAGAGTGTGTCATGGACAGACTCTTTTTTGGTCTTCTCGGGTTCTAAATGACTCCTTTATATGGAAGTCCATCTCATTTTCAAGATTTGGGAAATTCTCTGACATTATTTTGGTTTATACCTTGAGACATTCCTCAATGCCAATTACAGACTGGCAGTCCTTTCTGTATTAATAAAAACTTCTGTCTGTATTAACAAAATATTGTTCTCAATGCTTTCCCAGATTTATTGAGTGTTCCAATCATGATTTTTTTATTGCTGACTGAGTAATCAAGATTATATAGGCTGTCTTTGATGCCTGAGAACCTGTTTTTCATGTTTTAGTCCATTGGTGATATGTTCTAATAAAGTTTTATGTGTTTTATTTCCAGGATTTCTACTTGGTCCTTTTGAGAATCTCAATCTCTTTATTGAAATATTCTTAAACATTCTGTAATTCTTTCTTAAAATCTTCTTTTAGTCATTTGAACATTTTAATAATCTGATTTCTGATTATATTTTCTGGAACTTCCTGCATTTTATATCAGCAGATTCAGTTGCTGAGGGTTGTAAGTTTTTGAAGGCGTCTTATTAAAGTGTTTTTCACAATTTCTTATGTCTTAGATTTTCATATCTATTGAGATGTAGTCACCCTCTTAATCTCTTATGTAGGAGTCCTGTGGCATGTAGTTACCTCCTTATAATTCCTGTGTTGGAGATTTTATTTATCTTCAGAGAATCTGTCCAGCATAATGAAATTGTTAATTATAACCCCTTAATAACCCCTTATACATATTTAAAAGGATATGGTAACTACAAATGACAATGGTAATTTAAGAGCAAGCCATCTTTCTATTATTGCATGGGAAATGTGAGTGGGAAGTAATGTAGAATAGACTACATAAATTAGTGGGTATATATTAAATTGAAGTGGGAGATGAAATAAAAAACAGTAAAATAGGAAAAGGAGAGAAATGATAGACAAAATGAGGGAGGAAAGAGAGAAGTTAAAATGTGGGGAGTAAATAGATGCAGGGAGGTTGAGAGTTGAGATTGGAATGAAAATTATAGGAGTTTGGAAATTCTACTTAATTTACAAAATGTATAGAATTTGATAGACATTAACATCTTGGTCAACATTTAACTGCTGTAATTCAAAACAACTGATCCCACAACTTAGAGGAAGAAAGATTTTTTTGCTCACAGTTTTTGAAGATTTAGAGTTTCAGTCCATGTGAGGCTGGGTCTGCAGTAGTCAGGATATGGCATTGGGAAGTAGTCAGAGGGAGAGCACAAGGGCTCTGCTCCTACATCATGGAGGCCAGAAGCAGAGAGAGCCACACCCTCCCAGGTACCCCTCCTTAACAACCAAGTCCCACTTCCAATGTTGCTACTTTGTTTCCATGAGGGCCAGGGGATATTCTAAATTCAAACCATTATACTGCACCCATGGCCCCTAGACTTCATGGCAACCTCACAATGCAAAATGCATTTAATTCATTTCTAAGAGTTCCATAAACTTAAGAGTTTTAGCATCGCTCAAAAGTTCAAAGTCCAAAATCTTCTCTGAGACTCAAGGTAAACTCTTAACTATGAGCCCCTGTAAAAATAAAAAGCAAGTTACATGCATCCAATGCACAATGGCACAGAGTAAACATTTGCATTCAAAAATGGAAAAATAGGATCATATAAAAAAGGAATGGGACCAAAACAGGATTGAAATCTAGCAGGGAAAGCATTTAATCCTACATCTCCTCCATCTCTGGCATCGAGAGCACATGGTTATGAGATGTGATCTCCAAAGGGCCTGTGCTTGCAGTGGGTGGCATACTGGCTCTTGTAGTCTGTCTCCATGGCTCACAGCTTGAAGCCTTTCCTCATGGTTGTTCCACATTTCTGGCATCTCTAAACTATCAGGGGTTTTCCTTGAAACCTTGGCTTCACCCTCATAGTTTCACAAATTGCACCATTTGGGCCTGCTTGCTGGTATTCTGATCCTGCCACAGGTTTTCTGGCTTCCCAGACCTTCCTTTGAAATCTGGGGGCAAACTTCCATGACCCTTCTTTTCCACCATTATGTGAGTGCCAAGATCAATTACCAGCAGGAAAGGTAATCATGTCTTCCTTAACTAATTGGGCCCTTTTCAATTAGAGCAGCCGGGCCTACCTGCATCAGGCCGCCGATGGTCCCACCTCAATTTGGGCTGTCACTGGGCCCATTTCCATCATGACTGCCACTGACTCTGCCTCTGTCATTGCTGCTACTGGCCCTGCCCCCATCATGGCCAGTTTCCTTCTTACTTTCTTTCACATTGTCTCTCTGGGCACCAATTTTACACATTCCTTTCTGACCAAATTGTAAATCTGTAAACTCTCTGATTTACTTTTCACTCCTGAAGTTTGTTGTACAATTTCCTGAACATGGACATCAATATCTATAATGCAGTTTGGATACTTTGATGTTTTGAGATTTCCTCCACCAGCCTAATCAATTCATCATCTTTAAATTCAGCCTCTCACAAAGTTTCAGGGCATGGAAAAATGCCAATAAGTTCTATGCCAGAATGTAATGCATGTGCCCTCTATTCCATTGTCCTATGGAGTCCTTTTTGCCTTCTGAAATCTCCTGAGCACAGTCTCTAACATCTACATTTCTATCAGCATTTTTGTCCTTCCAACTTCCTCTCACAAACCAGTTCCAAAGACTCAAACTCACATGTTCTGTCTTAGATATAGTGGTGACCCCACTCCTTTGATAGCAATTTCTATCTTGGTCAACATTCTCACTACCGTAATTCAAAAATGACTAACTACACAACTTAGAGGAAGAAAGATTTATTTACTCAGTTTTTTGAGATATAAAATTTCAGTCCATGTGAGGACAAGTCTGCAGAGCTCAGGGCATGGTGCCAGGAAGTGGACAGAGGGAGATTGCAAGGGATCTGCTCTCACAGCATGGAGGCCCAAAGCAGAGAGAGAACAGGGGAAGGAGAGGCCATATATAATCCCCAAGGCCACACCCCCAGGTACCCCTCCTTACCAACCAAGCCCCACATCTAACATTGCTACCCTGTTTCTATTTGTGCTAGGGGTCATTCTAAATCCAAACCATTATAATTAACAAAGCACAAATTGTGGACACACATCATGAATGTGTTACTATTAATCAACTTATGCCATTTTATTATATAGATATTCAATATATTCTTTCTGCAAATATTAAGGAAATTCCTTCTGTGTGGGAGCTTCTATGATGCAAATATCACTGCTTGGAAAGTCGGTTATCAGTCCCCTCCTTTCCTGGGAACCACTGCTGGGCTAGAGGAAATGGATAAGGATTGTTCTCTGTTTTATACCAAATTTCATCTTCAATATGTACTTGTTAATAGAGACAGAAGTGAGCATCTGTCATCTGACTTCCTGTTCTACTTAGTCTATAGTTTGATCTGGATTGAATTGCATGGCTTGTTTCAGGAGTCCCTGAGAGTGTGCTAGGGGGAGGCATATGGAACAGATTAGTTTATCTTCCAACCCATTCTTGGCTACAGATAACTGACAGTAACTACAAATAACTGACTTCTGATTTCAGTAAGGCCTGGGTCTGAAGAATATTGAACATCTATGTGATAAGAACTGCATATTGGTTTTCACCTACATGCTAGTTCTGAGTTTCCCACCAGCTTTTCCCAAGGTCTTCCTACCTCACTTTGTTATTGTAGATGTACTGTTTTAATTCACTCTTGAGGAGCTGCTATGGTTCTGTGGGTTCCTCTGTTCTGCCAATGAGTGACTTTCTAAATATATGTAAACAACCATATTCAAATGTGTTCTGGGTTGATGACTATGTGAGTTTATTTAGAAGATGTCACATACAAAGAGAGCCTGGAAGTTCTCCTCCTCACATTTCTTGTCCTATGCAGCCTGATCCATTTAGCCATTCCTGAATTACATCCATTGTAATAAAGTTTTAAATATAAGAAATAAGTGTTCCTTAGTTCTGAGAATCAGCTAAGAAATCATTACCAATGGGTAGGGAGTCATGAGAACTCTCAATTTATAGCCAGACTTTCAGAAGTATGGGTTACTTTGTGATTGTGATTAACATCTGAAATGGGAGAGTCATGAGGGACTGAGTCCTTCATCTTGGGTGACCTGAAACTTACTTCAAGTAGATAGTAAGGTGAGAATTTAATTGATTTATTGGACACTCAGTCAGTGTAAGAGAACACATTCCACTATACATATACACGTATACACCATTGCAAAAAAAAAATCTCCTGAAAGACAGGAGAATTAAAAAAAAATACCTGTTATTAAACAAATACATGTTAAAAATATTCAGATATTATTTTAATTAAGCACACAAAATAAGATATACTATTAAAAAGTATGTGATTGATATTCTGAAACAAGTAGAAAATACTGCATACTTTCTGGAATGTGATTTAGAAGTGTATGAAGATACAATGGTCTACTCATATCTTTTTTTATGTGTTTCTACTCTAATAGTGTTTAATTAATTTTCACAAATTAAGAAATATATGCTGGTCTAGAGAAATTATGATATAATGTATAAAAGTAAACAAGATACAATAACAGCCAATTTTTATACTTTTATTGGTTCAATGTAATTATATAGTGAATTTCAAATTCATACAAATATGCACAGAGGTCTTGGTGTGTTTCAAGTCCTGCCCTGCTCCCCACTCTTCCCCATGCAGAAAAGATATTGGTAGTGATACTTTCACACGTGGGCATAGTGTAATTTGAACTGTTTCTTTAATCAGTCCTCCCTTTTCTCCTCCCCACCTCCATCCATCCCCTTCCACTATTCTACTGGTCTCTATTCTTGATTATATAAAGTCCCTTTTGTTTCCTACTTTTTCTCTAGCTTCCACATATGAGAGAAATCATTCAACCCTGACATCCTTATTCTCCAGTTCAATCTATTTTCCAGCAAATGGAATAATTTTGTTCTTTATGGCTGAATAAAAATCCATTGTATATTTCTACCACATTCTCATTATCAATTCATCTGACTGTCAGTTATAGATCAGTCAGGTAAACTAGAATATACCCAAAATATTATATATTTCTTTATAAAATAATAATTACAAATGCTTTTAATGAAATGAAATTATATTTGTAATATTATGGTAAGTGAAAAATCATGACAAAACCTATGTAACAACCAGAAATAAATTAACAAAATCAAAGTAATAAAATGCAGCATTGGTACAAAGGAACATAAACACCTCTGTAGATAAATAGAAAATATAATTTTGGAGAAATTTAAGGTAAAATGATTTAATAAAACTCCTCCTCTGCAAGAATTAACCATGAATTTGAGTGTCTGCTGGTGTGCTACACAGCCCTATAAGACCACAGAAAGCTTTACAGCTTACTCTTTTTTCCAGTGGTGAACTCTGCCTTTGCAAATCATCAGCCCATGCCTAACTGGTCAATGACTCTCAAATCATTTTAATAAACAACTGAATTTGGGAGCCTTCTCTATATGATCAGGGTTTGTCAAATAACAGTTTTCATTTTGGAAGCTGGCTTTTAAACCATGATACTTCTAGGGGTTTCATTGAGTAACGCTTATTCCACAGGACAAGCCATTCTAGAAGTTTGAATTCTGTAGTCACCATTAACTCAGTTGCTTTAGGAAACAAAATGTCCTTCTACATTTTCTCCCTTGGGATGCAAGTGTTGTGTTGACTTCACACTGTAATTGAGAGGAAGGGAGAGGTTGGCAGTGACTGCTGACAGGCAACTAGTTCTGTGGCTCTGTGGACATACATCTCTAATGCAGCAGAGCCATGCTGCAGCCACCCTTCCCATCCCTGCCCTTCCAGTTCTTCTTCCTTATCACTCTGAGCACAGCTCCTGGGAGCCTCATCAGGCTGGTCAACTAGGCTCCCGCTCTGCCATGGTGTTCCACATGGGGGCTTTCTCACTTTATTTTATCTGCCAGTGCCTTCCATTTCCTTTCAAAATTTCTGAAAGTTCTTAAATGACCCATCCTCAAATTGCCACTTTTTAATTCTTCTTCACTGTCATTATTAGAAAGAGAGGACTTTTGCATGAGCCAAGCCTATCAATTTAAATTGGAATTTTTCTCTGGGTATTTTTAAAATGTATCATTTTAATAATTTTAATAACATGTATTTAATGTATTATTAAAATGTATTTCTTATTTTTATTCCACTTTTTCAGTTGATTTCAGAGAGGCAGGAAAGTAACAAGTTCTTTTCCTCACACTCATTACATATTCTGTGTCAAAATCAAATTTAATACATTTTGACATCTACATCTATCTCTACATATATGGGTATAAATATAGGCAATGAACTTTGTTTCCTTTTTAACAACATGGAAAATAGTATGTATATCTCTTGAAATTATAGTTAAAAATTCTAAATAAAACAAAACAAAAATAATTAAACACATTCATGTACAAAATGAACAAGGACATAGGCAGTATTTCAGCAATGCAACTGTTGCAATTTGTTGCAATAAGAAGCTTTTTAAAATTATACTTTTGTTGGTGCATTGTTATGATACAACATAATGAAATTGAGCATAATAGTATAGAGACAGAGTGTAAAAGCAGAAGTAACTCCATTTTACAAAATCCCCTTCTCTGGTTTGAGTAGCTGAAAAGAAGAACTCCACCCAAGGAGAAGAAAAATTTGTAATCCAAGCAACAGTTTGTTCTGTCAAAATGAGAAGCTTTTACTGAACTTTTCATTCAGAGATAATATTAACTGCATAATATAATGTTTGGCTTCTGTTACTAACATAAAGATAAGTAAACCCCCTCCTACTTAGAGTGTAGTTGGAAATATCTGATTGGTTATAGGTTCATGATGTATGTAACCATGACATAAGCTGTATGTGCTATTTTTAATTCAGTATTTAAGTCACAAATGTTGTATGCCTCTAAAAACCCTGCTCATTTTGACTCCAGTGCCCAGTTGTTGGAGTCTTCTTTGAGACCCACTCTGGACCGCTGGCCGCCAGCTTCAAAGAAATAAACGGCTTCGATTTGATCTTTACTCCTGGTCTCCCATGATCTCTGTGATTTCTCACTAACCTAGGATATAACAAGAGGTACATGTATGCACACTTCAGGTGGGGAGCTTCCCTCCAAGTCTCACCCCACTCACTCCCCTCACCTTGTACATAACATTAAGATCGGCATTGAAAATTTTGTATATGTACATAGCATCATTTGAAAACTTTCCTTCATCAAGTCTTCTTCCCTCCTCTTCTCCCCCACGAACCCTCCAGTGCTTCACTGGGGTTTCTCCTCCTTTATGTGGGCTCCTTCTTGCATCCCAATTTCTCCCTAGCTTTCACAGATGAGAAAATACATATGATCCTTCACTTTCTGTGATTGGCTAATTTCACTTAACATAAATTCTCGAGTTCTATCCATTTTTCTGCAAATGACATAATTTTTTTTCTTTATGGGTGAGTAGAATTCCATTGTATGTATATCCCACAATTTCATAATCCACTCATCTGTTGATGGGAGCCTACCTTCTTTTTTATTTGTTATTTTTAAAACTTAAAGCAAGAGTCAAACTGATTCTAACATCATAGGTAGACTAGGATCATAACCAAACCTTAATACATTCATTACAAAATTGAAAAGGTATTTGTTTGGCATATTACTGTACAAAAATAGATAAGCTAATCAGTGAATAAACATAATAAATTCATTTTCCCCCATTTTTACATACAGGACTCTAAGAGAAATGGCCTCGTATAGTCCAGGTGGTTCCCCTCAGGAAATAGGTTTTTAGTGATATTAAGGATTTTTTCAAACTATGATGTCTTTGGGGACATGAACGCAGATATGTTTTATAAATGACCTTAGCCTATCATCATTAGCAAAAATCAGTAAGATGAAACTCAAGCTATTTCTCGTAAATGTCTATATTAGAGAATTTGAACTAAAGTAATCAGAATCAGCCAACTAACTTATAGTCATATGGCTGGAGACATTCCAGCAGAACAACTCAAATAAAGCTATGTAACTGTAGCCAGTCAAATATAATATGTCCTTTCCTCTCCTGTGTTCATCCTGTAGAACCTTCCTTCTTAGTTTTCTTCAATATTGTCTCTGAACCACTACTGGTTTGGAGCTAATACATGTATAACTCTTGCTAAAATTAATTCTAACATTTTTGTACCTCAATTTATAATTTTATCAGACTATTCATCATATATAAAATATTCCATCAGGTAACTTGAGAAAATTCAGCAGATCATCTTAGAAGATGCCTCAAAGACATGCAAATTTAATTGAAATTTGGGTAGGAGAATATTAGTATGTAATATAGAATTGTAGATCATTGTATTTAGTAAGTATTGACTACATGCCAAACGTTTATTTTGTTCATTTGTGTGTAAGAAGTTATTTTGCCTTCATAACCTGCAAGATAGTTTTAATAGAACCCCAAATTCAATGGTGAATAACCAATGTATGGGGAAATTCAGTAACTTGCTTCAGATCACAGTGCTTATGAATGCAAAAGATATGAGACATTGTGACTAAAGTTGAAAATATAAACAAGACAGGAACACTGGTATTTAGCATTGATCATTGGGATCTGTCGGTAAAGCAGTTTTTGCATTAAAAAATGGCTCTTTCATATCCATGGCATGAATTTAAGATATAAATTCTCATCAAATGTTAAATGAAGATAAAAGTGTCTCCTCTGGGTCTTCATGCATTTTACATTATATATATATGAGTATAATATATGTAAATAAATGTATATATAATATATATCAATATATATGAATATGTAATATACATATGCATAAAAAGTATCTAGGCATAACATATTTAGAATAATCTGTTTATATTTGTTCATAAACCAATTAATGACAATTAATGAAAATTGCTGATCCATCAAAATAAAATAAAATGACATTGGTAATTGTTAATATTTTATAAATTAATAACATACTGTTTTGATATTGACTCCATTATATCGGAATGTGTAGAAACTATAAAATCCAGATTCATCTGTTGTGCGTATCACCCCTTTATGTAATTTTATACCAAATATAATTACTTAATATATGACTTTGCATTTAAAGTTTTCATTTTTGTTGTTTGCATTAATATTCTATCTTTAACATGACTTTTAGGTTTGTACCAACGGGATTTGTAAATTAGTGAACACAAATGAATTAAAATCACCCTGTAACTCAACGGACAAATGCCGTGGACATGGGGTATGGAAAATGTTCTCTCTTTTTAAGTATAGTTATGTTAATAACATTTTCCAGGATAATATGGTTCATAATTGTTTGATGTGGAAATTTGGGGGGGAAGTGGAAATTTGGGGGGGAAGTTGCATCTAAACAAGGAGTAAACATTCCATTATTACCACATATGTATATATTTTGTACACCATTAGGTTCTTGTGTATTCCAAAATTAAAATGCTGATGACCTTTCATGTAATGTTAAATTTTAATACTGCAAATAGTGGTGCAACAGACATTGTTGTACATTCATTTTATTTATCTGATTTCTTAAATGATTAGCAGTGAAATATAAAGGACCACATATATGCAACACATAAATTTTTATAGGTAGCATATTGTCTTTAAGAAAAAAATATGCCAATTTTTGTTTCCACGTATCATGTATAAAAATGTGCATTTCCTAATAGTCTCCCAGTACTAGCTTATCAGTCTTGTCAATCTCTTCTCACATACTGAAGGCATTGTCTTGTATTTATTTAGCAATTAATGACACACTTCTTAAGTAGATATTGTTGTATCTTCCACTTGGATTTGTATTCATCCATCCACTGTGAAATTATCTGCTTGGTTGTAGAAATTTTCTAAACCTTAATTTTCCAAGCATTTATTTGGCTTTAGTTTGTGGCCAGGGTCTTTTTCCATGCTGAAGCTTTATACAGTAATGCATATAAAATGTGGCCACATATACATGATCCATTATTTATAATTTTATTTGTGTTCTTGCTTTTCTTACTTGATTTTAATCTAATTTCTTTTTAAATTTTCCATGAGTCTATTTCTATATTTGATTAAACAAGTTTGTCCTTTCAATTTTTCTTCCATCTTTCACAGAGGTTGGCTCTAGTCACACCAATTTTTAAATCTAGCAGAAATTAATAATAAATTTTAATTATCAACATTTTATACTCTCTATAATGTTTGTTTTCTAGTATGAAACATTTCAATTTATATAAAAAACTTTTCTACTTTCATTTAGAACACAAGCCACAATATACTTTATAATACAAGCAGAAATAACTCTATGATACTTAAAATGAAATTGCATGTAAATTATTATACCACTTTTATTTTTCATTTATTTTCCATATTAATTTAAAAACTGTTTATGCTAAATTATAATATTTAAATAGTGCTGTAACAGTTACAAATAATGTACTAATTTTTTGATGTATACAAACTGTTCTTAGTTTTTATTTGGTTTTGGTTTTAGGTTTGCAATAGTAATTATAATTGTCACTGTGATGCTGGATATGCTCCTCCAGATTGTGATCAGAAATTACATTCACCAGGAGGAAGCATTGATGATGGATTTTGGCTTGCACCACGTCAGTGTCCAGATCAGTGTTTTCAAATAGAGCTTTCTGTTCTCATAGAAATGGCTTACAACTCTGTTGATGTGTCAGGAGTGCAACCATTGAATTTAAATTTCTATTTAATTTAATTACTTAAATTTAAATAGCCATTGGGATATTTTGTATGCATGCTTTTAGTTCTAATGTAGAAGTGAGAATTTTAGAAGGTCTTCCTTACTTTTAATCATGGTGCTGTGATTATTTCTATTCATATAGCAGAGTTTTATGCATAGAAACATTAAATTATAGAGAAGATGACTATTTTATTACATAGTCTGTATGTTTTAAGAGTGTTACATGTTGTAACATGCTAGTTTACAAACAAGTTGCATGGTTAAAATTAATTGTACTGTTGAATGATGAAAGTACCCAAATCTTCCATCACTTTGACATATAAATATTATTTGGCACTAGATATTTTAAAATTGGGGAGCAATCATGAAAACATATTGCTTATTTGATTTTACTAACCCTATATTGTAATATAAATTTATATTATAATCCATTAACATCTGCTTTGATCTATACTATTTCCTTCTTTATTTTATTTTAGTTGGATTTCTTTTCTTACTTGTGTTATTTTTCTTTAATTCTTACATATTTAAGACTAAATATCCTGTCATGAACATCTTATATATCTAAGGTTTTTGATACCCAGCTGCATAAAAAATTTGATGTATCGAATCTTAATTTAAAACAGAAATATTTTCAATTTCCTTTGCTATTTTTCATAAATTCTTCTGCATTTATGAAGAAATATATTGTGTGATCATTATACACCTAGATGTTTGCTAATTATTCTTTCAGAAAAAATAATTTAGGAAATGATTCCTCTTTCTCTATTATCTTAATGATTTTGTATAGCATTTTTATAAACGCTGTTATAAATGATGGTAGAATTTACCAGTGAACTATCTGGGGCCATATATTTTTGCAGAAATGTTTCAAAGAAGATTCAATATGCTTTTACAGACATAATATCCAGAATTTCTACTTTTGTGTAAATTTTGGGAAGTTATATTTTAAAAGCACATGTCTATTTCTCCCTACATTGGCAAATGTGTTTTTGTTGTTGTTGTTTGCTTTTTAGTACTGGGGATTGAAACCAGGGAGGTTCTACCTCTGAACTACACACACATACACACACACACACACACACACACACACACACACACACACAGAGCGCTTTTTATTTTTTATTTTGAAACAGGGTCTCATTAAGTTGCTGAGAGTCTTGGTAAGTTGCTGAGGCTTGTCCTGAACCTGCAATTCTGTCTCAGGCTCCCAAGTACTGGGATTACAGGCATACACCACCATTAGGATTTAATCTATTTTTATGACTGAATAGTATTCTACTGTGTATATTTTTTCTTTATTATTTGGTTGATGAACACTTAGGTTGACTCCTTGTTTTGCTATTGTGAATAGGGCTAAATTAAACATAGGAGTGCAGCTGTCTCTGTCATATTAATTTCATTTCTTTGGTAGAGACTGGATAGTGGAATTGCTAGCTCATATGGTGGTTCTATTTTCAAGTTTCTGAGAAATATTCATGCTGTTTTTCATAAAGGGTGTACTAATTTACATTTCTATCAACAGTGTGTAAATGTTCTCTTTGAACTACATCCTCCCCAACACTTGTAATCTTTTTTTCTTGAAACACATTCTAATTGGAGTGAAGTGGTATATCATGATTTTGATTTCCCTGGTGGTTAGTGATGTTGAGCTTTTTTTTTTTTTTTCATTTATTTGTAGGCCATTTGAATGTTTTCTTGGGAGATATGTGTTTCCCCCAGATACTAATCAGGTTCTTTTTTGTGTGTATTTATTATTTATTTATTTTTGTTGAGCTTTTTGAGCTCCTCATATATTTTGGCTATCAACCATATCAGATATATGATATGATATATTTTTCAGTTTGAAAATATATGTCCTGATTCTGTAACTTATCTCTTTGTTCTGTTGATTGCATCCTTTGCTGTACAGAAGCACTTTAGTATAAAATCTTTTTTTTGTTTTGTTTTGTTTTAGTGTTTGTTGTGTGGGTTTTGGAGATCATGCCCAGGAAATATTTGCTTATACTAAGGGCAAGGAGTTTTTTTTCCTATGATTTTCTTCTAGTAGTTTTATTGAGTCAGATTTTGAATATTGAATCCATTTGAGGTTTACTTTTTAGAGCCAATGAGAGATAGGAATCTAGCTTAATTCTTCTGCATGTGAATATCACTATTTCTTCAACACCTTTTATTAAAGAGACTGTCCTTTCTCCAATGTGAGTTCTTGGCATTAGTGCTAGAAAACAGCTGGCTGTGAAATGTGTGGAATTTACTCTTGTTTGTCTGTTCTCTCTTCTTGATATGTGCTAGTTGTTAATACAATATCATTATTCAAAGTAAGCTAGTGTGATTTTTTTCTTTTTGGTGAATATAGTTTTGGCTATTGGTGTTTTGTGATTTAATACAAAAAAATTCTGTAAAGAATGCCATAGGGATTTTGATAGGGATTGTATTGAATCTGTAGATCACAGTGGGTAACATATATTAATAATATCTAAATATATATGTATACTACTCAGTATTATTTTAATCCATGAATATATCATTCTTTTCATTTATTTGTATCTTCTTTGCACACACTTGTGTGTGTGTGTGTGTGTGTGTGTGTGTGTTACTGGGGATTGAACCCAGGGGTATTCTACCTCCAAGCTACACCCAAGCCCCCCTTTCTATTTTATTACATTTATTGGTGCATTGTAGTTATACATTTTGGTGTCAGGGTATCAGAAGCATACATGCACACATTGCTCATTTTGCCCTCCCTCAAATCCCACCCCATTCCCTCCCTCTTCCCTTCTTTCCATGTTCAGCATAGTGATCGACTCTGATAAGTTTGTTTATACACATCATGTGCATTAGTGTATTTCCCTCTTCCCCCCTCTCGTCTCCCTCAGTTAGGTCACCTTATTTGCTCAACTAAAGTTTTCTCCTTCTCTGTCTGGAGTTCCTTCTAAGTCCCATTCTCTCTAGCTTCCAAATATTAGGGAGAACATCTGACTTTTCACTCTTTGTGACTGACTAATCTCACTTAGCATAATGTTCTCCAGTGCCCTCCATTTCCCTGTAAATTATGTAATTTTCTTTTTCTTTATGGCTACATAAAATTCCATTGTGTACATATCCCATTGTTTCTTGGCTATTCTTCCTTTTCATGATTTCAGGTTTCTTATATTTATACCTTTGTTTCTTTTGGTAGTTCTCTCTCTCTCACTCTGTAGGTATCCTATGTCTAATCCCTCTCCCTTTATGGTTTCTTATCCTGGAGGTACATAATTGCTACTATGTGAGCCTTAACAGTGAATAGGCTTTACTGAATGGTTATTCTCACTTGCTCGGTATAATGTCCATTTGCAGGCCCAATTCTTGGTCTCCTTCAGTGATTGGGATCCTTGCCTGGTGCCTCTCACTACCTGTGCAGGCACTATTTCCCCTCTCACTGCAAGCTTGGGTCTCTGTGTTCTTCACTTGGGCTATCCCTATGTCTCTCTGTCTACACCTATGACAGTGTCACCCACAGGGGGCCCCAGGCTTGTGTCTCTCTTTGCCTAGAGAAGTGGTGGATGTCGCTTTGACCCAATTCTGTGCAAATATGGAACTCCATGTTTTCCACAGAGAGGGCTCGTTTCGTCCAATTTTTCCCCAGGTACCACAGCTGTATGTCCTATGGTGATCCCTGGGGACTATATAAGGTTGCTGTGATCCGCGGGCTCCAAGTCTGTCCCATGCAAATGTCACCATGGACTGTCTGCTTATCCATGCGTCTACCACATCCCACAGCTGACCCCACTCCCACCTCCGCCGGGGCAATCCACACTGTCTCATACCCCAGGAGATCCTGTGGCCACCCTGGGTGGTCTCCCTCTGGGGCAGCTCATTGACTTATGGTCTCATTGAGCACTGCTATTAATCTTGGGGGGAGGGGCTCATTTGCTGCTGCAGGTTCTGGTCAGGCCTCCGGGCCCTGGGGACTCTGCCAAGTGTGGATCGAACTGCTGCTCGCTTTTGTCACTGATGCTCTATAGTGCTGGTTTTTGGAATGGTCCCTGGCTTCTTTGTTGGTGGCCTGCAGAAGCCACAATGCCAGTAGCTGCCGGCGTGGTCTGAACAAGATGGTGCTGCTGACGCTTCTGCTGATGCAGCAGTTCAGGTCTGTGTCGCACCTGGAGCGAGTCACTGCTTGCCTTCGCTGCTGCTATTCTACAGCTGCTGGATTCACAGCAGGTCACTGGCATCTCCGTTGGTCTTGTGTAGAAACCACAGCCCTAGCAATAGGAGGAGGAGGAGGAGGAGGAACACGTGCCGGGTAACTGTACATCCTGTCATAATAATCCCGTTGAAAGTCATAGTCCAAATCAAAAGAGGAGCTGAGTAGAGGGGACAGAGTAGGGTGTTCTGGTACTGACCCGTACATCTCCACTGCAGATCGTTTCACACCTGCTTTTCCTCGGTTCACTTTTGGCTCTGCAGACAGATTAATATCTAAAACCTGGCCGGCAATCATTCTGCCATCTTCTCCTGCTACAGCAGCTCGGGCATTTCTCTCGTTAACATACTGGACAAAGGCAAAGCCCTTATGAACAGAGCAGCCCACAATTTTTCCATACTTCGAGAAGATTGCTTCTACATCAGACTTCTTGACCACAAGAGTGTTGAGATTCCCAATGAATACACGAGAATTCATGGAGCGTGGGTCTGTCTTGTTGGTAACATTGCTAGCCATTGTGTTTGATAAGGTTCCTCACAAAACTGGAAAAATGTAGCTGAAGATCAAAAAAAATCTCACTCAAGAAAGTTCCACTAACTTATATATTTCAAGTGACCTGTAACCAGGAGGGGGGAGAGAGAAGAGATTCAGTTCTGAATCCCCAACTCCCAAGTTCTAAGTGAAGAAGCTGAGGGCTGCTCGAGGTCAGGAAGGAGGCTGCGACCGCTCAGTCTCCATCTCTTCACACACAAAAAAAAAATAGGTTAAAGTTATTTCTAAGTGAATTACATTTTTTGTAACTATTGTAAATAGTATCATTTACTTGATTTTTATTTTAAATTGCTATTAATATATAGAATGCTATTTATGAATTCTGAATTATATTCTACATTACTAAAAACTAACATAATAATTTTAGTAGTTTTTTCTGATTTCTCTAGGGGTTTCTATAAATGAGCTTGTATCTTCTGCAAATAGAAACAATTTAACTTCATTGCTTATAATTTGCATGCCTTTTATTTCTCACTTTTGCCTAATAGATCTGGATAAGATTTCCATGTATGTGTGGATTCCTCACACATGACCCTTATTATGTTGAGGTACTTTCCTTCTATAACTTCCCTAAAATGTTGACAGTTTTTATCATTTTAAAATGCCTTTTCTAGCCGGGCGTGGTGGTGCGCGCTTGTAATCCCAGTACTTTAGGAGGCGGAGACCAGAGGATCCGGGTTCATGGCCAGCCTCAGCTCTCTCTCTCTCTCTCTCTCTCTACTTAGTGAGGCCCTCCGCAACTTTGTGAGACTCGGTTTCAAAATAAAGTATAAAAAAAAATAGGGCCAGGGGTTTAGCGTGGAGGTAGAACGCCCCTGGGTTCAATCCCCGGTACCGCAAAAAAATAAATAAATAAATAAATAAAATAAAATGCCTTTTCTGAACCTCTTGAAATGATTTGGCTTTTGTCCTTCATTCTATTGATGTGTTCTATAACTTTTTGTGATTTGTGTACATCCAATCATCCTTTCAACCCAGGGAGGAATCTCATATGATTATGGTCCAGGAATTTATCCATTTATTCCAAGTTATCCCTGTTTGTTGGCATTTAATTGTTCATAATCATCTGTTAGTTCTCTTTGTATTTAAGTACTATATGTTAGGATGTAATATCTCCATTATATTTCTGGCATTATTTCTTTGAGCTTTCTGTAATTCTAGCTAACTCTTTTGTGGGTTTTTTTTTTTTTACAAACATCTGCTTTATCTATTTCTATATTGAAGTTTATTTCTTCTTTATCTTTACTATTTTATTTCTTATTTTAGGTTGAGCTTTTTTGCTTTTCTAGGGGTTTTTTGAGGTACAATAGTAGGTTGTAGATTGTTTATGTTTATTGGAATAAATATTACTTAGAGCCACTTTTGCTGTATCTCTTAAATTTTGGTATGTCATGTTTCCATTATTGCTGAAGGCATTTTAAATTTTCCCTGTAAATTTTGTCATTGATCCATTGTTGAATTAGGAGTATGAGGTTTAATATCCATATATTTGTGAAGTTTCCAAATTTCTCTAATAATTGACATTTAGTTTTGTATCAATGGAGTAAGAAAAGACAATTGAAATGATGTTGGTCTTTCTATATTTTAATGCACTTTATAGTCTAACATATCATCTTACCTGGAGAACGTTTCATGTTCTAGTAAAAAGAATATATATTCTGCATCTATTGGATGGATTGTTATGTAAATGTCCATTGTGTTCAATAGTTCTGGAGTGCAGTTTAAATGTTTGTTTTGTGTTTTTCCTTCTGGATGATCTGTTGAAAATGGAGGGTAGAAGTTCCCTGGTTTTATTGTAATATACCAATCCTTCCTTTTACATCCCATATCTCACAATATTTTCTTTGTATATTGGGTGTTCTCTGTTGCAAGCATCAACACTAAAAATTGATAAATCTTATTTCACCTTTTTATCATTATGTAATATCCCTCTTTGAATAGCATTTGGTGCATTTGAATAGCTACTGGTGCTCTCTTTGTTTTATATTTCAAGGGAATATTTTTCTATACTTTCACTTGGACATTTTAATACATTTACATCAAAAGTTATTATAGACAGGTATGGGCTTACATCTACCATGTTACTAATTACTTTATGATTATTCTAGGTTATTTACTTGTTTCCTCCTCTTTATTGTTTAAATTTGTGAATTGGGGTTTTCTATAGTGCTTAAAAGATCTTTGATTCCTTTCTCTTTATCGTCTGTATACATGTTGTACTTTTTTTATTTATGGTTAGCATGGGGTCTATATAAGAGTACTATAATGCAGTTTTTAAATCAGAACACAAGTTAACTTTGCACACATAAAAATTACCCAAATGCTTACTCTTTCCCCAACAATTTATGTGGGGAAATAGGAACTTTTATACATTGTTGGTGGGATTGTAAATTAGTACAACCACTATGAAGATCAGTATGAAGGTTCCTCAAAAGACTAGGAATAGAACCACCATACGACCAAGCTAAACATTCCTTAGAATCTTTCCAAAAGAATTAAAGTTCAAATATTATAACATGCATACTCAACATTGATAGCAGATAGCAGCACAATTAGCAATACCCAAATTATAGAAACAAGCCGGGTGTCCATCAACAAATAAATGGATAAAGAAAATGTGGTATATACACACAATGAAATTTTGCTCAGCCATAAAGAAGAACAAAATAATGTCATTTGCAGGGAAATGGATGGAACTCCAGAACATTATGCTAAGAGAGATCAGCCTGTTTCAGAGAGTTAAATGTCTTAAGTTTTCTCTCATATGTGAAAGAGAAAAATAGGAAAGAAAAGGAACTTGAGAAAAATGAGAAAAGAGACCAACAGAATAGTGGAAAGGGGTCAGGAGAAATAGGTCATGGGAATAAGGAGGCTTTTGGAGGAAAATAGTTATATTCCTATTTGAAGGTATCAGCACTAATCTCACTAATAGGGAGGGAGGATAAAAGAACAGGCAGGCATGCAGAGAGAAACACACCAAGTGGTGTATGCATATATAAATGTATCACTTTCAATATCACTATGATGTATAATTACAATGCACCAACAAAAAATAAAAAAGTTATACCGCTTTAAAAATGACTATGCCGGAAATCATAAATAATAAATATTCCATACTTTTACCATTATATAAATAAAATTAGCAAAAATTGTTGTGCTATTACAAAAGTAAACAATGTAAAGACATTATTATCATATAAAAAGAAGTATTACATACAATATAAATTTAATTTGTCAAAAGTGTTCTGGTAGCCGGGCGTGGTGGCACTCGCTTGTAATCCCAGTACTTTGGGAGGCAGAGACCGGAGGATCCGGGTTCGCAGCCAGCCTCAGCTCGCACGCATGCGCGTGCGCACGAGAGCGCGCATGCGAGCATTCTCTCTCTCTCTCTCTCTCTCCCTCCCTGTCTTTCTCTCTCTCTCTACCTAGTGAGGCCCTCTGCAACTTCGTGACACCCAGTTTCAAAATAAAGTATAAAAAATAGGGCCGGGGGCATAGCGCGGAGGTAGAACGCCCCTGGGTTCAATCCCCGGTACCGCAAAAAAAAAAAATTTTGCAGTTAGTAAAAAACACATCATGGAGTAAATCATAATATATAAAGATTAAAATATATAAAATTATATATAAATGTATATCAAGTGTATTATATATTATCAAAAAGTATTGTTCACAATATGTATTAGTGTAATGAGTTGAAATAAATATATAGCACCCTTTGGAATATAGTTACAAAATATAAGTAAACACTTTTCAATTCATATTTATTCTCCAGCTGTATTGTTTGAATTCAGTATTTTTAATTCAAATTACTAGCAATATTTGAGCATAGTTTTTGAAAATATTAAAAGATATCTTCATGTTTTCAGCAAGAAGTAATCCTCTGTTTGTAAAACAACATGCTACTACTGAGAAAAATGGACTTTCGGTCAGTTTCTACATTTTACCACCTTTCCTCATTTTAACTGTCATCATTTTTCTAAAATGGGATAAAATGAAGAGATTTTGGAACAGAGCAGGAACAGTAAGTGGAGAGTAAGTAAAAATATTTTTATATTTAATATTAAACATGTACTATGGGAAGAATTTCAATGTAGTTCAGAATAAGTAGGGATTCTTGGATGGATTGATTGGGACAATTTGTAGAACCACAGAATAAAAAAGTTCCAGTATACCCTAAACCTCACTTCAGTTTTCTGGCAGTTAGGAACCCTTTGTAGTCTCTACAGGTTAAGAACAATTGAAGGTACTCAGTAAATCTTCAGTACCATTCAGATGGAAATAGTGGCCCATGTGGGCTATTACTGTTTTAGAGAGTTTCTACCAACTTCACAAGCAACCTGGTTTTCCAGTGAAGTTGTGTCAAAGAAATCAACAGAGACTGTCAGGGAAGCAAATTTTATGAATAGAATATGTACAATGTTAAAAAAAAAAGCAAAAAAAAAAAAAAAAGAGCCAGCACAGAATCAGGAATGAAAAACACGGACTACTCAAAAATTTACATACAATTAATATTGCTTGTGTATTTCTAAAATTTTAGTTAAGATATCGTGCAGCTTTTTCTCTTCCCTGTAACACCAATATAAGCCACAACTTTCTCAGTGAAGACTTAGGAAATACGAATGCAGTAGTGAGGGTAAATTAGTGGGTCTTACACTTTCATTCTAGAGAAAAATAATTCTCCATTTCTCTCATGGCAATGAAAATAAAATAATGACATGAAATTTCCAACAATAGTTACATTTTTCTAATCGATTAATGTTTATAAAATGGGCAATAGGAAGTAGATTGAGGATAGTGTTCTCCATGATTTACATAGGCATTTCTATAATCATCAGATTACTATAAATTCCTTTAAACAATAGTTGAATAAGTTTTTCTGTGCTCTTAAGGTATACTGGAAAAATCTGAATAGTTGCCAAAATTCTGAATTTTGGAAGAAATGTCACAATAAGGGATTAAGTATTAAAAATGACAAAAATCTAGTTACACAGCTTACATTTTACAAGTGCTTGCAGGCCAGTAAGAGTATTGTATTAGCTTGCTTTTCTGGTGCTGTGACAAAAATACATGACAAAAACAACTTAGATGAGAAAAGATTTATTTGGGCTCATGGTTTTAGAGGCAAAGTCCATGGTCAGCAAGCTCCAAGGCAGAAACATTGCCGTGGCATAGCAAAAGAAAACTGCTCTCAGCACATGGCATTGGGAAACAGCAGTGAGAGAGAAAACATCCATAGGCAGATATAGTCCTCAGTGCTATGCTCTCAATGACCCATGTCCTCTAGCCATCTTCTATCTCTGAAGCTTTCTGAGTTTAGGATTGTGCTTTCAACAAATGAGCCTTTGGGAGGATATTCAAAACCCAAACCACAACAAATATGAAATGAAAGAGAACCGAAGCACGAAGGGTGGTAAAGACTAGATGGTCAGGAGCTCCTCATCACTCAGGCAAGGAATGACATTCACATTCTTGTCTGCATGAATTCCCTCACCACAGCTGCTCTGCTTGCACTCGCCCCAGCACATCCGTGTAGACATTTTCTATTTTCATTTTCCAAAATATAATACCAACAATCTTTCCACAGTCTGCCTCTTAATTCATATTCTCAAAAGAAAGAGGAAAACAGCACTGCAAAGTCACCTAAATTCAGTCATTTCCTGCTTGGATTTATAATCCTGAAACAGATGTTCAAATATGATCTCCTCCTCTGTGTCCAAGAAGTTGTAGCTATTTAATAGGAACCTGAACACCATGATCAACCTGTTCAATAGGAGCTGTGGTGCTATAGGACTGTTGCAAAGGAAAAGGAGGCTATATAAACACCACAAAACATCACTAACCAGGTGTGGTGGCACATGACTGTAATCCCACTTGGGAGGCTGAGACGGGAGGATCGGAGGTTTTTGGCCAGCCTGGATAATTTAGCGAGGCTCTCAGCAACTTAGTGAGACTGTTTCAAAATAAAAGAGAAAAAGGGCTGGAGTTGTAACTCAAAGTTAGAATGTCCCTGGATTCAATCCCTAGTAACACACACACACACACAAATAAATAACTAAATAAATAAATAAATAAATACTAAATATATAAAAGAGACCTCATTAATGAAAGTAAACTGATTATCTATTAAGTGGTTATTTACATGGTTATTTGACAGAAGTGTTGTAATTGGAGAGATGGTAATTGAAGAATTTGAAGATGCTAGTTTTAACTATTTTTAAATATAGATAAGCATTATTTTAGATATAATAATATCTCCTCCCATTATCCATGTAAACATGAGAGAAGAAAATAATATGCTTTTTATTTGTTATATATTTTAAATGCCTTACATTTTTAAACATTAGATTAACAAGAGAAAACACTAGAATGTATAGTGTTTGCATGGTTATGGGATGCAAAGAGAATATTGGTACATAGTAATCAATTATTTAGCATAAATCTAGCTTTTGTTGTTCTTAATGTTGCTCAATTACAGTATTTTCTAACTCTAAAAGCAATGCTATTTCTTTTATACAGATCTACATCAGAAGATAGCAATAATAGCAGCACCCAGTCATAGAGTTAAAGGTGATTGAAAAAAATCAAATTATTAACAGAAGATAGAATTTATGGAGTAGTTTTTTATTTTTAATAATAACTCAGTGTGGAAAAATTATTATAGCCATACTTCATCGTCCCAATTCCTATTTGTCAGTTTTAACTGCCAAAATAAGTCAAAGATAAAGCCTTAGATGCTAATTTTGTTTCATATTAATTTGAAAATATTTAATGTAAACATACTAATCATACTAAGCAACATCTTTATGATAAGAAGTGACTTTAAAGAGATTATAAATATTTTATTACAATATTTGTGAACAGTCCCAACTTCTGCTCAATAACGTTCCTTCCTTACATTCCATTGCTCTCATTATCCTTATTTTAGAAATGATGTATGGAGCCGGGCGTGGTGGCGCACGCTTGTAATCCCAGTACTTTGGGAGGCGGAGACCGGAGGATCCGGGTTCGCGGCCAGCCTCAGCTCTCTCACTGTCTCTCTCTCTCTCTCTCTCTCTCTCTCTCTCTTTCTTCTTAGTGAGGCCCTCCGCAACTTCGTGAGACCCGGTTTCAAAATAAAGTATAAAAAATAGGGTTGGGGGCATAGCGCGGAGGTAGAACGCCCCTGCGTTCAATCCCCGGTACCGCAAAAAAAAAAAAGAAATGATGTATGGAATTTAAATAATGCCTTAAATGTATAGGAGTTCAGTAAATTTTATAGTTGTAGTTTAAGGCCTCAAACTCCAGAGTTTTAAGATCAATCTACACACACATATCTGGATTCATGACTGGGGATGAAGAATAAAATTGACATTCAGGGTCTGTTTGAAGCCAGGTAAAATGCTAAGTGCCCTTTCCCACCAAAGTAGTAACAAAATTCCTTACTATAAGATGAGATAAAATAGGGACCTATACATACTGTTCAAAGTTCTAATTCATATATGTGAAAAAATGTTGTTTTGGCTATGATAAATTGAGCTGCTATAAACATAAATATTCATGTATCCCTATAATATTCTGATTTTTATTTCTTTGGGAAGATCCCCAAGAATGGTATAAGCGTGTCATATGGTGGTTCCGTTCCATCTTTTGAGGAACCTCCACACTGATCTCCATAGCAGCTGTACTAATTTCCAATCCTACCAACAGTATATAAGGGTTCCTATTTCATCCTCACCAGCATTTATTATTATTTGCATTCTTGATGATTGCTATTCTAACTGGACTTAGATTAAATCTCAGTGTCATCTTGACTTGCATCTCCCTGATTGCTAATGATGTTGAACATTTTCACATATTCATTAGTCATTTGTATGTCTTCTTTTGAGAAGTGCCTATTCAGATCCTTTGCTTAGTTTTTGAGCAGTTCTTAAGTTTTTTACGTTCATTGTATATTTTAAATATTAATATTCTATCAGATGAGTAGCTGTCAAAGATTTTCTCCCATTCTATAGGCTCTCTCTTTAGACTCCTGATCTTTTCCTTTGCTACACAGAAGCTTTTTAATCCAATGCCATCTCCTTTATTCATTCTTGTTTATTTTTTCCCCTGAGCTTTGAGGATTTTATTGTGGAAGTCTGTACCAGTGCTTATATGTTGGAGACTTTGTCCTGTTCCCTCTTCTAGTAATTGTAAAGTTTTGGTCTGATTTCTAGGTTTTTCTTCCATCTTGAGTTGAGCCATGTGCAGGGTGAGAGGATGGGTTCCAATTCCATACTTCTACTTATAGATAGCCAGTTTGTTGAAAAGGCTGTTGTTCTCCAGCATATGTTTTTAGCACCTTTTCCAAAGATCGACTGGCTATAGGTGTGAAGATTTATTTATGAATCTTCTATTCCACTGGTCACTGTGTCTGTTTTATACTAACACCATGCTGCTTTTATTGCTCTAGCTCTGTAGTATAATTTGAAGTCAGGTATTGTGATGCTTCCATAAAGGTTCTTGTTACTCAAAATTGCTTTGGCTATTCTGGGTCTTTTATGTTCTATATGAATTTTAGATTGCTTTTCTAGTTCTATGAAGAATGATATTGGTATTTCAATAGGGATTTCAGAGAATCTATATATCACTTTTGGTAGTTAGACCATTTTGATTATATTTATTAAGCCTATCCAAGAACATAGGAAGTCTTTCCATCTTCTAAGGTCTTGTTCAATTTCTTTGTTCAGTACACTTCAATTTTTCTTATAGAAGTCTTACTTTCTTTGTAATATTTATACCTAAGTATTATGTTATTTTTGGAGCTATGATGAATGGAATTATTTATCAGCTCTAAAAGCCTTTAGTTGAATTTTATTGCATCTTCTTAGTATCATGTCTTCTATCCCAATTTGTATCCATTTAGTTTCCTTCCCTTGCTTTATTGCTTTGGCTAGAAATTCAAGTACTATATTAAATAGAAGTGGTGATAATGGGCAACCTTGTCATGTTCCTGAATTTAAAGGTAATTCTTTCAGTTTTTCTCCATTTAGTATGATGTTGACTTTGGGTTAATCATTTATTGCATTTACGATGTTGTAGTAAACTTTTTCTCTCTCTAATTTCTTCAGTGTTTTTAGCATGAATGGGTGTTGAATTTTTCTGCATCAATTGAGATAATCATGTGATTTTTATCATTCATTCTACTTATGTGGTGAATTAGATTTATTGATTGCATATGTTGAGCCAAACTTCCATCCCTAGGATGAAACCTACTTGGTCATAGTAGACAATCTTCTTGATGTGGTTTTAAATATAAATTGCTAGTATTTTATTAAGAACTTTTGCATCTATGTTCATCATAGACATTGGCATGTGATTTTCTTTCCATGATCTATCTTTATTTAGTTTGGATGTCAAGGTGATGCTAGCATCATAGAATGAGTTTGGGAGTTTCTCCTTTCTTTCTATTTCATGGAATACTATGAGAAGCATACGTTTAGCTCTTCCATAAAGGTCTTGTAGAATTCATCTGAGAATCCATTGGGACCTGGATTTTTCTTGTTGGGAAGCTTTTTATTGCTGCTTCAATCTGGTTGCTTGTTATTGCCCTGTTTAGTTTTTTTAAAATGCTTTTGGTTCAATTTATTTAAGTTTTATGAGTCTAGAAATTTATCTATTTCTTCTAGATTTTCCAATTGGCTAGAATATAAATTTTCAAAGTACCTTCTGATGATCCTCTGGATTTTTTTTTTTTGGTGTCTATGGTAATAACTCCCTTTTAATCTTTTATTTTATTAGTTTGGATTATTTCTCTATTTCTTTTGGTTAGAATGGCTAATGGTTTTTTATAATCTTGTTTATCTTATCAAAAAATGAACTTTTGGAGTATTCAAGATTGCAGAATACAGGAAGGCAGTACATTTTGGTTGCTCCAAGACTTGAAACTCAACCAGCAGAAAAAAATGCTTCCTGGCAAGAAAAGAAAAACAGTCAGAACTCAACAAGAGAAAGACAGTCAAAACATGGTTGAATTGGAAGCAGTACAGAGAGCAGAGAACTAAAAAGAGCTTCATATGTCTCATCTGGTGAGTTGAGAGCAGAGATAGGTGCTATCTTGGCAATTCCAAGATGAAGCTGGTGACTGCTGGAATCTGGCAGCTTTCAGAGATGAGCACTAGTAAAGAAGATAATTTATGTTGAGCCAGGAATTGCAGAGAGCCAACATAAAAAAGCAATCACAGTCTTCTCTCCACATTCCAATAACTCAAGACCAAGAATCTCCAGACCACCCAGCTAAACCACCCAGCAAACTCTTGTGGATGCAGTTGAATTAGTCTGGACTGAGAAATTACAGGCCCTTCCTGCAGGGACCTATTTAGCTACAACAGACATCATCAAGACCATGAGTTTACAAGCCTTCCCAATGGGAACCTGTGTAGCTTTAGAAATATGTGTGGCAATGACCAAACCCATGGGGTCTGTGAGCTTGCAAAATATCACTTTGGAGGTGGAGACAAGGCTACATTTGGGCACAGAGGAAATGTGAATTATCAGACAGTACCTAGGGACACAGGCAGGACCAAGGCCCAGCAGTCCCCATGCTCCTGTGGGGTCTCCATCAATCACTCCAGGATCATCAGCAGTGGTGTCTGTAGGGCAAACTATCTCACCCAAGCATGCTGCAGGCTTGAAAGGCTGTAAACCTTCCCCCACCCGTGTTGCTTTTACATGATCACAGTTGACTATAGTGACAGTGGTGTCCTTGGGGCTAAATAATGCAGCCATCCATTCCTCAGACACAGAACAGTATAATCTCTCCCCTGTAAGAGTTTGGGCTCCACAAGCAGGGAGGCCAGGTACCAGCAGGGATTTATGTGATTGCAGCTGGCAGCACAGTAGCACTGTCCCTGAGGCAATCTGATCCCTACAGTCATGATGCAGGCTGGGAACACTATAATCTCTTGGCCAGAAAGGTTGGGCCTGGTGATCATTGATGCAAGCAGCTAACAAGGTTTCAGGTGATTTCAAACAGCAGAACAGCTGTGGTATCCCTAGGACATCAAAGCTCAGCCAACTTGGCCACAGATTCATAATGTCATAATCTATGCCTCTGCTGAGCTTGGTCCTGGTGACCCTGGTGGCCAGAGGCAGGCAGTATGTGGGGTTTCACTTGACTGAAGCCAGCAGAGTAGCCCTGATTAAGAACAACATGCTATTAAGGAGATTCTGGGGAACTAACTCAAAAGTCTGATTATATGAGACATCTGTTGAGGCAAATAAATACCCCAGAATGGGACTTATTATTAAGGGACAAAGAATAGACTTAGGACTTCCACAAAAAGAGAAAGAGGATGCCAAGACAACAGAGACACAACAGAGACACAAACCAAAGAATCTGGAAAACATGAGAATGAAGACCAATGAGAAAACAATAAACTCCCACAATTCAACAAAAATGGAAATCACAAGAATGGAGTGGCAGACAGTGCAAAAAGGAGAATTCAATGAATTTAATTTTCAATCTGATCAGAGATGTTATAAATGAATTCAGAGAAGTGTACAGATTATGAAAAACATATCAACAAATCTATGCCCTAAATATGAACAAAAATGAGGCCCTGAGCAAATTGAAGGTGGCAAGAAATGAAATAAAGAACTTAATAGAAACTACCTCTGGCTGACTAGACCACATGGAAAATAGAGTCTCACTCCTAGAAGGCAGCTCATTCAAAACTGACCATACAGTCAACAATATAGAGAAGACAATATGAAAACATGACCAGAACATTAGAGTAATATAGGATAATATGAAATTAACTAACTTACAGATAATAGACATTGAAGAAGGTCTAGAAGTTAAACCAAGGGCATTAGAAACTTCTTCAGATGATCCATATCAGAGAATTTCCCAAAGATGGAAGATTAGATGGACATACCCATAAAGGAAACACTCAGAACTCAAATAAGACAAGTCCAAAGATCTTCTCCACACCACATACTAATCAAAATGACAAATATAGAGATATAGAGGTGCAGGGGAGAATATTAAATGCATTGAGAGCAGAAGAACCAATGACATTTGGGGACAAAAAAAAAAAAAAAGAATCACTCCGGACTTCTCAACCCAAATCATGAAAACCAGGAGGGCTGGTATCATGTATTCCAAACCCTGAAAGAAAACAAATTTCAACCAAGACTGATATATCCATCAAAGGTATCTTACTAAGTTGACAGAGAAATAAAAATCTTCCAAGACAAGAAAAAAAAAAAGAATTTGTGACTACCAACCCAGCACTACAGAAAATACTTAAAGAAATAAAACACTAAGTAGAAAAAAGAAATAAATACCACAACCAGAAAAGAGACAAATTCCCACCAGATGAGCAACTAAGTGAAGTAGAAACAACACTATATCAAACAAAATATAACTCAAAATAACAGAAAATAAGAATTATATCTCAGTAATAACATTGAATGTCAAAGGTCTAAACTCTCCAATTTAAAAGCATAGACTGGCAATGTCTATGCTTTTATAATCCAACTATATGCTGCTTGCAAGTAAATTGCCTTACAGGCAATGATATTCATAGTCTAAAGGTGAAAGGATAGAAAAGACAGTCTATGCATCTGGAGACCAAAAGGAATCAGGGTTAGCAACTCTCACATAAGACAACGCAGACTTTAAGCCAAAATTTCTCAGAAGAGATAAAGCAGGTCATCTCTTACAGATAAAAAGGAATGATCAAACAAAAAGTTAGAATAAGAGTAAACATTTATGCACCCACTTTTATAAAACAAACCCTTCATGACATTAATACTCAGATAGGCCCCAATACAATAATACTGGGAGATGTCAACACATTTCTCACACTACATAATGATACACCTCAAGGCCCTCAAAAAAATCAGCAACAGATTAATATCAAAGCCAGTAGAAGGCAGTAAATAATTAAAATCAGAGCAGAACTCAATGAAATAAAGAACAATAAAAATTACAAAAGATTAATAAAACAAAAAGCTGATTATTTGAAAAGATAAACAAGATTGGTAAACCCTTAGCCAACCTAACCACAAAAAAAGAGAATTGACCCGAATCACTCTAATAATGAAAAAGGAAACATCTCCACAGACAGTAGGTAAATTCAGAGGATCACAAGAAACTACTTTGAATGTTTATGCTACAATAAACAGGAAAACTTAGAAGAAATTGGCAGATTTCTAGATATATACACCATACCTAAATTGAACGAAGAGGATATAGAAAACCTAAACCGATCAATAGCAAGTAAAAACATAGAAACTGCAATATTAGAAGCCTTCCATCAAAGAAATGTGCAGGGCCCCTAGCTGAGTTCTATAAAGAAACTCCAATGAGGGCGGTGGTCTAGGGGAGAGGGAGGGTGGTGGTAGGAGAATTAAAGAAAGAAACAATTCTATTAATGTTATGTACGTATATGAGAATGAATGCCAATGCCTATCTCAATGCCATGTATGGGGAAAGGGAGGGAATGGGGAGAGAGCTGGGGGGAAGCTCACCAAGTGCTGTGTGCATGTATATCACTGTTACTATGAACTGTATTATGAGAGTCCAATACACCAATAATAGTATATAAAAAGGATTTATTGAGCATGCTTAGCTGCTCTTGGTAAGTTTTAGAATGAAAGTTTTAAAACAAGGGAAAACATTATTTTTACAAGTATTTACTTTTTCAGTGATTAATATTTTAATTACATTTGATTTAAAACTGTTAACTAAAGCAATCACGCTACAATTCATTGTTAAATTTACAAAGGTTGAGGGAGAAAATCTACATAGCTATTCATCCAAAACAAGTGTTGGTATGACATGATAAGGAGTTTAATTTTCTCATATGTCAATAGGGACATAAAGTATTTCTGAAGTGGTAAGAGCAGGAGTTGGCATAATATGGATTATAATTTCCAAATTTTTCTGGCATAAAATAGGAAAATATATTCAGTCAGAACTGAAGATTAGTAAAACAGGTTAAGAGACCATTTAATACATAGGAAAGATATGATAGGGCATGATTGGGTAACAGGGAGGGAAAGGAAACAAATGGTTTGAGAACCATGACAGAGGTAGATTTGATCACAGTGCGGACTGTGTGGGCTTATTTGGATTAGAGTAAAAGAGAAAGCAATAGAAATCTCAACATATCTGCCAGAATGGATAGCAATACCTTTTACCAATGACATACTAGAGAGTAGGGTAAAACCTGGTTTCGTGTTTGGGTGATAACTGGACAGAACTGAAGAAAGTTTGGTTTTCAACATGTGTAGGTGGGACAACTGCTGGAAGTGCACTCTGGATGTACTCTTCCTCTGCAAATACAAAAGGACAAATTAATAGTAACTCATGTTTATTTACCTATTTATATTATTTTTCTCTTTTCCCTTGTCAGTGGTTTTCATGCATAGTTTAGAGTCTGTAAATGAAGCATATATGTATCACTTTACAAGATTTACTATTAGTGAGGCTATCACAACTATTCATAGAAAAGAAACTTTGCTTTACAAATTTCCTAGAAAACAGGCAGATTGTCATAGTATAGCCAATGTCTTGTTATGTTAATTTCTATGCCTGCCTTAGTAAAATTAGATAGTTTTTTATTAACAATGAGAATGTAGCTGTTCTACTTTTCTGTATTTCTTTTTGTAACAGTAATTGTGGACAATTTCAAAGCCGTATCAGATACAGGATATTATGAAGAAACTCACTGCTAACTTTCCTGAACCAAGAATGAAAAAAACATGTGTTTCTTTTTGTTATGGCTTACTGCTTTCAATTTCACAAAACAAAATAAACCTTATGACTGAGAGTACTCAAGCTTGTATCTGTTGGTTCTTCTATCTATTCTGGGTAGGAAATAAGCAGCCTTGACCCTTTTTAACCAGGGAAACTGTGACACTCTCCTGTGAAAACATTTCATGGTCCACAGCTGCTACCCAACTGAAGAGGCCTCTGGCCATGCCAACTCCTCCCATCTTAAGATAGGAAATCACAGCCTGTAACTTTCCAATGCTCATTATTTCCCAGTTCTTTTCACTATAGGCTTTGGGATATTAGTAGGGAGTGAGGTAGGATAGAAGAAATAAAAGAAATAGGTATAAAGGAGACATAAAAGAAGAACAAGGAAAATGTAACTTTAATATGGAAGCCTGTGGCAAAATTCCCCAATACCGCTACTTCTCTGCTAGGCCTGTTAGTCCCCAGTTTCTGAGGAATTTACAAGTCTTTAATATTTAACCTGAGTACTGTTGATTATCCTCAAAGAGGTATCTATTGATCAGAGAGCAAAGGCCATGCCAAAGATCTGTAAAGGTGGCTGGATACCATAATGAAAATTCACTCACTCACAGAAAAACTTGAACTGCTAATTCTCCATTACAGGATTGGTTAAGCAGGAGAGATAGCTGTTGGTCAGAGGACAGAGGTCACACAAAAGTGTAATGTCCTTGGGTGCTGTTAGCCATACTACCTGTAAATAGTTTAAACCAAAAAGTTATATCTTTGGGCAATACTAGGTGTCCCTGAATAGTTTAAACCAAAGAGATACTATTGAGAAGATAATGAAGGTCCCATTAGGACCCTGCAGATTACCAAAATACTCTAAATCATCTTGTGACTATCAGACTGATGTCATCCTCACATACCCCCTTCTACCAAGTCTCCCAAAAGACAAGCACCACGAACTCCCCAAATGCATCTCTCACTCTAGAGAGGGTTCTCATAATCACTTGCATATGTATTCCTTGCTTTCCTTAATACATTTCTGTATATGTCTCTTGTGCATGCTGAATTTTTTTCTGTCATGCAAACCAAGGACCCTGCCAATTCTGAGTTGTATTCCCTCAACTGGGAGCTCTTCTAAACCCTTCACAGAATAACAGTTCTCCTGTGACTGCATCACTGGTGAGTAAGGCTAGCTCCAGATCCCTCATATAATCAAAAGCATTCTTTGTATTTTAAGGAATTGCCCAGGTTGAGTACTTGGTCATACATAACTTTTCTGTCTTCAAGTGATGCTCCCAGTAAACTGAGATACTGAAGTTGAGTGAGATTTCCTGAGTAAGATATTCTTGATTCAATGTTTATTCTCCCTTTCCCCTCATGTGCAGATGAGTGCACCTGGATTAAGATTAAGGATTAGTGTTATACCTGGATTAGGATTAGGGAACCATATGCCCACCTGGAGACTGGCTAGAACATTGAGTCTCCAAGAGAAAAGATGATCCCAGTGATAGAGGTAGAAAACCTCATCACCGAGATGCAGTTTTCTTTTCCAGGTGTCCATCAACTGATAAATGATAAATAAAACATGGTATGAAGCGGCAGGGGTGCCATCTTGATCAGACCGTGCCAACAGCAATTGGCAGTGTGGCTTCTGCAGGCCACCAACAAAGAAGCCAGGGAGCTCTTCTAAAACCAGCACTGCAGAGCATCAGTGACAGGTGTGAGCAGCAGTTCGATCCATGCTCGGCAGAGTCCCCAGGACCCAGAGGCCTGACCAGAGCCTGCAGCAGCAACTGACACCCCCCCCCAGAGATTAAGAGCAGCGCTCAACGAGACCGTAAGTCAAGAAGCCACCCCAGGGGGAGCCGCCACAGGGACTCATGGGGCCTGGGACAGTGCGGATTGTCCCGGTGGAGGTGGGAGTGGGGTCTGCTGTGGGACGTGGTAGACGTGTGGATAAGCAGACAGTCCCTGGTGACATTTTGGTGGGACAGACTTGCAGCCCGCAGGTCACAGCACCCTTGTAGAGTCCCCGGGGAGCACCACAGGACATACAGCTGTGGTACCAGGGAAAATTGGACCAAACCAGCCCTCTCTGTAGAAAACGTGGAGTTCCGTGTTTACACAGAATCAGGGCAAAGCGATACCCGCTGCTTCTGTAGGCAAAGAGAGACACAGCCCATAGGTGTAGATAGAGAGAGACATAGGGACAGCCCAAGTAGAGACCATGGAGATCCACGCTTGCAGTGAGAAGGGCAATAGCGGCACTGGTTGCTTGCACAGGTAGTGAGAGGCACCAGGCAAGGGTCCCAATCACTGAAGGAGACCAAGAATTGGGCCTGCAAATGGACATTATACCGAGCAAGTGAGAATAACCATTCAGGAAAGGATATTCACCTTTAAGGCTCACCTAGTAGCAACTATCTACCTCCAGGATGAGAAAACATAAAGGGAAAAGGATTAGACATAGGATATCTACAGAGTGAGAGAGAGAGAATTACCAAAAGCAACAAAGGTATAAACATAAGAAACCTGAAATCATGAAAAGGAAGAATAGCAAAGAAACAATGGGCCCCCACAATCCCACAACAACAGAACCCGCCAACTCAGAAGTGCAAATATTGCCAGAAGGACAATTCAGAACTTCAGTAGAGGAAATGATACAGGATTTCCGAAAAGAATTCAGAGAGAACCTGATAGAAATGAAGGATCAAATAAGTAGGAATCAAAAAGAAGCTCTGAAGGAAGTGAAGGATGCAATAATTGAAATGAAGGCATCAATATAGACCATCAAAAAGAGACTAGAGCACATGGAAAACAGAATCTCACTCTTAGAAGATGACCTCCCCCAAAATGAACACATAGTATATAAATTAGAAAAAACAATTCGACAGCATGAATTGGATATTGAGGAGATCTCAGCCAGTCTTAAAAGAGCAAACATAAGAATAATAGGCATAGATGAGGGATCAGAAGCTGAAACTAAAGGAATCAATAATCTATTCAGATAAGAAATATTAGAAAATTTTCCGCCGGGCGTGGTGGCGCACGCTTGTAATCCCAGTACTTTGGGAGGCGGAGACCAGAGGATCCGGGTTTGTGGCCACCTCAGCGCGCATGCACGCGCGCGATCTATCTCGCTCTCTCCTCTCTCTCTCTCTCTCTACCTAGTGAGGCCCTCCGCAACTTCGTGAGACCCAGTTTCAAAAATAAAGCATAAAAAAAATAGGGCCGGGGGTGTAGCGCGGAGGTAGAACGCCCTTGCGTTCAATCCCCAGTACTGCAAAAAAAAAAAAATAGAGAATTTTCCAAACATAGAAAGAGAGGTCAATACACAGGTATGGGAAAAATATAGAACCCCCAATAGACAGGATCAGAGAAGAGGTCCACCACGCCACATAATAATCAAACTGACTAATGTAGAGGCCAAGGAGAGAATCTTAAAGGCAGTGAAAGCAAAAGAGCAAGTATCCTTCAGAGGCAAACCAATAAAAATCACTTCTGACCTTCCAAACCAAGTCATGACAGCCAGGAAGGCCTGGAGCAATGTATTCCAAACTGTGAAAGAAAACAACCTCCAACCAAGATTTGTCTACCCACCAAAGATATCTATCAAATTCGATGGAGAAATAAAAACCTTCCATGACAAACAGAAGCTGAAAGACTTTATGTCTTCCAAACCACCACTTGAGAAAATGCTCAAAGAGATTAATTACAAAGAAGAAAAAAGTTCATTTCACAAAAGTACACAGTAGAATGGCGGCCACTAGAAGCTAGTAAGGGTATGAAGGGGGGGGAGGATAGAGGGAGGGAAGTTGGGTAAAAAAATAACAAAATACAGTTAAATAAGAATACTTTATAATATTCTACAGCACAAGGGTATGATTATATAGTTCATAATAGTTTATTACATATTTTATAAAGAAGTAGAAGAAATGATAATAACTTTTAATTTAACTATTACAAATAATGGTGTAATAGATAGTATGGTACATTCATTTGTACATATTTACCTGGTATCTTAAATTATTAACAAAGAAATGTGATGGGCCAAATACAGGCATCATTTAAATGTTCATTATATTGTCCTCGAACACTGTGCCAGTTGTTTTTTTCCATTCATCATGTATGAAAATGTGCATTTACTCCTATCCTGGCCAGACTAGTTAATCACATCTTTAATTTCTTCTAACATGCTATCTTCACTGTTAATTTGCTTTTATTTGGTAATTATGATGCACTTCTTAAGTATGTATTATCATATTTATCACTTACATTTCTATTTGTGCATTTACTGTGAAATTATCTATTGGGTTATAGAAATTTTATAAACTTTGTAAGTTTTTCCAACCATGAATTTGGCTTTCACTTTGTGGCCGGCATCTTCTACCATATTGAAGTTCATGTTTTATACAGAAATTCAGAAAAACATGACCTACCTGTGTGTCTTGTACAAACATTTCCCTGCAGATTACTTACACATTCTATTATCTGTACTTTCTTTGTTTTCTTTTTTATTTAATTTTAGTTTACTTACTTATGTAGGTTTTCTGTGTGTGTGTGTGTGTGTGTGTGTGTGTGTGTGTGTGTGTGTTTGTGTTTGGTACTGGGAATTGAACCCAGGGGCATTCTCCCTCCAAACTATACCCCCACCCCTGTTTTATTTTGAAACAGGTGTCACTAAGTTGCTAAGGGTGTCCCTAAATTGCTGAGGCTAGCCTCGAACCTACTATCCTCATGTCTCAACCTCCTAAGTACTGGGATTATAGGAGTGAACCACCACAGCTGGCTCTTAGGTAAATTTTGCATGAACTTTTCCTTGATTTTTCTTTTCTGCTTTTGACTCTTCCTTCTACTCCTTTATCAGTTCACATTTAAAAATATTTTCTGCCGGGCACAGTGGACCACACCTGTAATCCCAGTACTTGGGAGGCTGAGACAGGAGGATCGCAGGTTCGCGGCCAGCCTCGGCGACTTAGTGAAGCCCTCTGCAACATAGTGAGACCCTGTTTCAAAATAAAGAATAAAATTGGTCTGGTGGTGTAGCTCGGAGGGAGAAAGCCCCTTTATTCAATGCCCAATAACACAAAAATAAATAAATAAATAAATCTGTTTTCTACTCTTACAGCTTTCCTGCTGTATTTTTGTTTTTCATATTCTGTACAGTTGGGATTTGACCAGGGTTTTTCTTTTTTAATCTAGCACAATTCATAAGAAATTTACCTCCCACACTTTATACTTTGTATCTGTAGAATTTCTTTGCCTTTCTAGCATATGGTATTTCAGTTGGATCAAGAATGTCATTTAATTTAATATACTGAATTATACTATTTTAATAATTTACTTTATGATGATCACAAGCAATGCACTTAATTTTTATGTTGACTATGAAGTTATTTCATTTGTTTTTGGTTTTAGGGTTGCAATGATTTCCAAAACTGTCACTGTGGTGCTCCGTATGCTCCTTCAGCTTATGAGGCACAGCTGTCACTGCCAGGAGGAAGCAGTGATGACGGCTTTCACGAGGTTAGTCTCTCAGTCACTCTTTCCTAACAGAGCTTTCTGCTCTCACAGAAATGGCCTACCACTCTGCCATCTGATGTGGCCTTTGAGCACCTGACATGCGGGTAGTACAACTGAGTAATTGAAATTTCCCTTGTATTTTAATGTAAATTTAAACAGCCATTTGTGGCTAGTGATTACTACATCAGACAATACAGCTCTAGGTCACAGTGTTGTAGAGTTAAATTATTGTAAAGGTGAGAGTTTTATTGCATATTTTGTATATTCCAAGAAGATGATGTGCTAGTTCACATCTGAGCTGCATCTTTGTGTGGGGGGGGTACTGGGGGTTGCACCCAGGGGTGTACTGCCTCTGAGCTACACCCCCACCCTTTTTTATTTTGAAACATGGTCTCACTAAGTTTCTGAAGGTCTTGCTAAGTTGTTGAGACTGGCCTCGAACCTACAATCCTCCTCTCTCAGTCTCCCAAGTACTGGGATTACAGTTGTGCACCACCATGCCTGGATGTGTTTAAATATTTAATACATTTTTAACTGATTTTGACATATGATGTTAAATAAGGTCCACATTTCATACTTTTGCATGTGAATATCATTTTTAAAGCCAAAAAACCTATTTTTAGATAATAATGTCAAGGCAATCCGATCTAAGTAGCAGATCATAGAAGGGAATACAATAGGATCCAATATATTAGAATATATCACATAAAGCCAAATATGCATAGAAGGTTAAAAATTATTTTAGTAATATTGTATGTTGTCGATAATCGTATGTTGTCATTGAGCTGACATAAATATATAATAATCTTTGGACCACAGCTAGAGAAGTTTGGACAATATTCTTAAATTTAATTTGATTTTTTGTATAACTATTATTTGAATTACAAAGTTTGAATATCATTTTTTAAACAGTTAAAGGTACTCTCACAATTTCAGTGAAGAGAACACTCTTGCTTATCAAAAAAAGACATGCTACTCCTAAAAAGAATGGCCTTTTGATCAGTTTCTACATTTTATACCTTTCCTCATTTTAACTGTCATTGTTCTCAACAGGAGTAAAATTGGCTGGCACAAAGCAGGAATCTTAGGTGTAATATGAGTAAATATATATATATATATATATATATATTTTTTTTTTTTTTTTTTTGCGGTACTGGGGGTTGAACCCAGGGGCATTCTACCTCTGCACTATGCCCCCGGCCCTATTTTTTTATGCTTTATTTTTGAAACCGGGTCTCACGAAGTTGCGGAGGGCCTCACTAGGTAGAAAGAGAGAGAAAGAGAGAGAGAAAGAGAGAGAGAGAGAGAGAGAGGAGAGAGAGAGAGGAGACAGAGAGAGAGAGAGAGAGAGAGAGAGCTGAGGCTTGCCACGAACCCGGATCCTCCAGTCTCCGCCTCCCAAAGTACTGGGATTACAAGTGTGCGCCACCACGCCCAGCTAAATATATTATTTTTTATGTACAAATGTACTGTGGGGAGAATTTCAGTGTAATTCCAAATATTACAAGTAGGGACTCTTGAATAGATTTAGTTTCTGTTTAGATATACTGAGTAGGAAGATCCCAGTATGTACCGGTATTTTCCAGATTTGAGTGCGTTAGGTATCTTTCATGTTCTCAAATGCCAAGAACAATTGAAGCTCTATTGTAAACCTTCACTGCCTTTCAGATAGAAAGCGGTGTGAGTTACAATTGTTGAGGCTCTGTCCAATTCCCAAGCACTGCATTTTCATAAACAAATTAGAAGCAATTAACTCCACGGTAGTGTTCCTGTGCTCCTACTTAAAACATCTTGGAAGCCAGGCGTTGTGGCGCACGCTTGTAATTCCAGTACTTGGGAGGCTGAGACAGGAGGATCGCAGATTCGGGGCCAGCCTCAGCTACTTAGTGAGGCCCTCCGCAACTTAGTGAGACCGTTTCAAAATAAAAACAAAATCGGGCTGAGGGTGTAGCTCAGAGGTAGAATACCCCTGGGTTCAATCACCAGTACCATAAAAAAAGAAAAAGACATCTTGGAGAAATCTGAGCAATTGCTAGCAGTTAGCCTAACTTTTGGAAATAAAGGATGATTATTTGTCAATTAAAAATAAATTAATAAAAACAATTTGAAAAAATGATAAACCCTGGTCATGATGGACCAAGTTTTACAGCAACAGCGAGTGACTTCAGGGCTACAAGAATAAGAAATGAAATAGAGCTTGAAGCACTAACAGGTAACAATGAAGGCGATTCTCTCCATCATTCAAAGGGTTCATAACTCATGTTGATTGTATTTGACCCACCACATCTGTATCAACCTTTCTTGTATCCATCTTCAAATATTCAGGTGTTCAAATCTGATTTCATCTGTGGCCAAGGAGTTGTAGCCACATAATAGGAACCTGGACACCAAAAATCTATTTAGCAAAATCTACATATGCATAGCAGTTTTCCAAAGAAAAAAGAAAGCTATAGAAATATAACAAAATGCTACTAAATGTGGCTGAAAGACATAAGGAGCCTCATTAATGAAAGTGAATTTATAGTCCAAATAATCAGATATTTACATACTTATGACAGAAGTGTTATAATTGAAGAAATGATAAATCAAAAATTTAAAGAGGGCCGGGCGTGGTGGTGCATGCTTGTAATCCCAGTACTTTGGGAGGTGGAGACCTGAGGATCCGGGTTCGCAGCCAGCCTCAGCTCTCTCTCTCTCTCTCTCTCCCTGTCTCTCTCTCTCTCTCTACTTAGTGAGGCCCTCCGCAACTTCGTGAGACCCGGTTTCAAAATAAAGTATAAAAAATAGGGCCGGGGGTGTAGCGCGGAGGTAGAATGCCCCTGGGTTCAATCCCCGGTACCACAAAAAAAAATTTAAAGAGGGGAATATATATATATATATATACATATATATAACTATACTTTTTCTTTTTAACTGTGGAGAAGCCTTATCATTGTTATATTAATATCCCACCTTCCATGTAGACAATATAGAGAAAAACAATGGATGTGTTTTTAGTTTTAAGTTTAAAAAATGCTTAATTTTTTTAAAAGTCAGACTAGAATTAGAAAGAGGCAAAATCACCAAGAAGTATCATATATGATCTCTCTATGAAATACAGGAAGCAAAATGGTTATTGGTACATGTTAATTGAATAATTAACACAAATGTAGCTTTTTGTGTGTGTGTTACCGGGGATTGAACCCAGGGGCGTTCTACCTCCACGCTACACCCCCGGCCCTATTTTTTATACTTTATTTTGAAACCGGGTCTCACGAAGTTGCAGAGGGCCTCACTAAGGAGAGAGAGACAGACAGACAGACAGACAGACAGACAGGGAGAGAGAGCAAGAGTGCTGAGGCTGGCCGCGAACCCGGGTCCTCCGGTCTCTGCCTCCCAAAGTACTGGGATTACAAGCATGCGCCACCACGCCAGGCTCCAAATGTAGCTTTTTTACTATTCTCGATATTTTATTTTTTACTTAAGACTTCTGTGGTTACTTCCCCTAAAACTAATGCTATCTCTTTTATATAGATCTACATCAGAAGACAGCAGTGGGAACAACACAGTTTGATAATTAAAGGTCAACTGAAGAAATCAAATTATTGGATGTGATATGACTCATAGCTGTTTATTTTTAACAATGCCTGAGAATGGGAAAGCTATTATTCCCATATTTCACTATCCTGTTCCAGTTGGTAAAACAAAGACTAAGATAAAGCATTTGATGTTAATGTTTTATATTAATTTTAGAAATATATAATATTAACTAATACTAACCAGAGATTCATCTAGTAATATTTTTATAATAAGACATGACTTTAAAGGGCTTTTAAATATTTTCTTAAAGTATTTATGATCATACCTCCTGCTCTCTCATTTAAGTCTCATATGGCAGATTTACAGGGGTTGTCTCCCCACATTTATAATTCTTCTTCACTAAGAACTCATGAGTATTGTATCCTTATTTTAGAAATGAAGAAACAGAAAGAAGTTGATTAATAACTTATGTGTACAGAATACCAGTAAGCTTGGGAATTGGAGTTTAAGGCATCAGACTGTCAAGCTCAAACTCTTAAGAACACCACAGCCCTGATATATATAGCCTGGTATATGACTGGGCCAAGGAATAGGATTTTCCTTGATTTAGGGCCTATTAGACATCAGGCAAAATGCTAAGTACACTCTTCCTCCAAGTCAGAAAAACAATTAGGATAAAATAGACATCTATATTTTCTGTTCAAAGATTATATTTACATATGAAAATAAAGATATTTACCATATTAAGCCTGTCACTGGGACCAAATGGAAACATTTAAAAATTCAACCAAGAGTGAGATAAAAAGCTTACCTAATTTTTTATGTGACATTTCCTTATATCTGACTTTAATTGGTAAAGTTAAAATAATTTTATTTCTGCTTACATCAATCTCTACCTCCTCTTGGATAACTTTACTAAAAGTTCACATGTGAGGTAAGGATTTGGGTACTTGGACACTGTCTACTTTTCATGACCTTCAACTGTCTTCTCACCATCCTATGGGCATGTTCAGCCAAGCTTGCACCACCCACATCCAAGTTCACTCATTCCTCCCAAACACTGGGATTATAAGCATGCACTAGCATGCCCAGCTTGCTTCAAAAATTTGAGATTGTGGCTATTGATTGTGGCTATTAGTTCATAAATAACAGACATGTTGTATAAGTTTATTACACAGTGTATTGAAAGATGATTGATCATACTGAAAATATGAGAACCATAAGAGTGATTGGGGGAGCTAGTGTTGAGAGAGGAACTGGAAAGATATTTTAAATATGACTATCTGAGTAGACCTTATTGACCAAGTAGATATGTACACCAACAAATTGAAGGAGATACCCTGTTTAGGTATTTGAAAAGTCATTTGACTTCACAGGGCCAACTCATATGTGTCTTTTATTTAAACCTAAAAGATACAATATAGAAAGAAAGAGTGCAGGCAAGCACTGAAGGTCAAAGGGAAACAAGGTTCCAAGGTCCCTTGTGTTAAATTTTAAGCAGCCCATCCAAAAATCCACTGCCCTTTTCTTGGTAAAACCACACATCCATGCTTTCCAAGAGAAAGAGAAGAGCTTTCCAATTCCAGCTAAAAATCAAACAATGCTTCAGATCAGTCTTATGGACAGATTTTCAAGGTGGACCTTCAAAAGGTGAATGCATTGACAGATGTAGCTTTTATAACAGGCACAGATTTCCAACTATAACCAGTTTCTTATTATGCTAATTGCTGTACTTATAGTTGCATTATAAAATTAGATGGCAAAAAATAGCATTTCTATTTTTCTATATTTCTTTTACAACAGTAACTAAATCAGATGTAATAGCAACAATGTAAAGAAAGGCAATTGATCGAAAAAAAACGTATCATTAACTGATCTGATCCAGGAGTGAAAAGAACCCACTTTTATCTCCTTTTGATATGGCATTAAACTTTCAATTTCACAAACCAAAATAAATCCTATAACTGAAAACATGCAAACTTGTGTCTAGGGATTCTGCCACCTGTCATGATTTTTTAGTCAGAATTATACAATTTTGCCTTCTTTTTCACATGGAAACTTTTTGCAACCCAAGCTGAAAACATTCCATTTTCCACTGCTCCTATGGTTAGCCTTGCCAGCTGCTCCCATCTCAAGATGGGACCCCACAACCTGTAACTATCCAATTTCTCATGATTCCCCTGATCTATCCATTATGGAGTTAGGGATGTTGAGTGGGAGAACTGATGTGTAAAGCTAGCCCCAGAGCCCCCAGAAAGTCACTAGCATCCTTTCTATCTGAAAGGAATGGCTCAGACTAAGTCAGATACCTCTTCTGTCTCTGTCTCAGGCAATGTTCTCACAGCTAAAGTCCAAAATGATCGACCACACAACATAGAGGAAGGAAGATTTAATTGCTCTCCGTTTTCTGGAGATTTGGGGTTCTGTCCATGTAAAGCTGGGGTCTATGGATTTCAGGGCATGGCAGCAGAGAGCAGAGAGAGGAAGAGCACACAGGCTCTGCTCCTCACATCAGAGGCTGGAAGCAAGATAGTGAGCAGGGGGAGAAGGAAGGATATCTAATCCCCAAGGCCACACCCCCAGGGACCCCTCCTTAGCATCCAAGCCCCGCTTCCAACATTGCTGCCTTGTTTCCTTGAGGGCTAGGTTACCATTTAAATCTAAACTACTATAGTCTCCAGGTGATGGTCCTATGGTCCCATGTAAGTTGATGTCTAAGATATTCCTTTGTCATTTGAGGAATCCAAAGTTGCTGCTATATCTTCACTGAAAAGCTGAGCTTTCCTGGGTAAGATTTTCTTCAGTCCTCCTTTCCCCATCCTCCTCTTGTGGAGATGGGTGCACCTCTGCATCTCACACAGCATTATACATTGAAAAAATACATATATATGGATCATATATATATATGGATTATATATCATATATGGAATATGTATCATATATGGAATATATATTGTATATTATATATGGATTCCATCTATAATACACATTCTATATGGAATATCTATATATAATATACATATATATGTATAAATAATATACCCACCTGGAGACTGGCTAGGATCTACAGAATCTCCATCATGAACCAGGATGCTCCTGGAATAGGGGAGGAAAACCTTATCATGGAGGCCCAGAGATTGCTTTTCCAAGTGGCCACTGACTGATAGATACATAAACAAAACTGATATTTCCACACAATGGAATACTTTTCAACTATAAACATAATGAAGCACTGATAAGGCTATGACAGGGATGAACCCTGAAATCACTAGGCTAGCTGAATAAAGTCGATCACAAAGACCATGCACCACATTATTCATTTGTATGAAATGCCCAGAACAGGGATGTCTCCAGAGATAAAAAGTAGTTTGCTAGTCATTTAGGACTGACAGTGGAGACTGGGGATGAATTATGGTGGAGGGGTGATGGCTAAAGGGTATGGTGTTTCTTTTTGAGGTGATGAAATAAAACTAAAATTAGCTGTGTTGATGACTGCCCATGCTTGTGAATGTACTAAAAATCATTCAATTTATACATATGTGAATTGCATGGTATATGCATCATGTCTTAATAAAGCTGTTTAAAAACACTAGTTGGGGTGATTCTATCAAATTTCTCTCCCCCTCATTGCCACTCACTTATTTTGGGCCATTCAGATCACTTAAAATAATTTCTGAGCAACGAGTTTTCCAGGTTTATCGGTACCTACCAGATCCAAGTTTCAGTCCTGACCAGAATTTAATTTGCACCTGTGGACACAATTCATCCCTACAATACAGAGGAAATAGTGATGTGAAAGAAGGTTGGGGTCAGAGGTGCAGCGTGCATCGGGTTTTGGACATGCGCAGTTCGGACATGTGTCGGGACGTTCGAGGAGGCAGTGGATGCTCTTTGTTGGCAGTGGTGCCAATTCTCCAGTGTCTCCTCGTCTGGCTGCCGTTTTCATCTCTACAGCTTCTTAGAACATAGAATAACCATTAATGAAACACACTGAGGCTGCATTTTAAAGCCTCCCTTCCCTCTCCTCCATCAGTTATAACCTCGTAAGAAAGAAGAGAAGTGCTCTTGTTGCCTTAATCGGGTTCCCTTTATTTTTCCTTATTTGTAAAGACAAATTATGTCAGTACCACACAGGCAATTGCTAGTAATAATAGCTGACATTTCCCTTTTGCTTTGCTTTTTCTCATCCACCATAGTAAATAAAACCTATCAGAGTGTGGTGGCATAGGCCTGCAATCCCAGTACTCTGTAGGCTGAGACAGGAGGATTGCAGGTTTGTGGCCAGCCTCAGGAATTCAGGGAAACCCTCAGCAACTTAGAGAAACCCTGTTTCAAAAAAAAAAAAAAATACGAAAGAGTAGAGGTGTAGCTCAAATGTAGAAGTCCTTGGGTTCAATCCCTAGCACCAAAAAAAAAAAAAAAAAAAAAAAACTGGCAGAAAATTGTGGGGAAGTGCAATTACTAAAAAAAGCAAATCATAGCCGGGGGTAGTGGCGCAAGGTTGTAATCCCAGTACTTAGGAGGCTGAGACTGGAGGATCCGGGATTCGCGGCCAGCCTCAGCTACTTAGTGAGGCCCTCCACAACTTAGTGAGACCCTGTTTCAAAATAAAGAATAAACCAAGCCGGGCGTGGTGGCGCACGGTTGTAATCCCAGTACTTTGGGAGGTGGAGACCAGAGGATCCGGGTTCGCGGCCAGCTTCAGCTCTGTCTCTCTCTCCCTGTCTCTCTCTCTACCTAGTGAGGCCCTCCGCAACTTTGTGAGACCCGGTTTCAAAAATAAAGTATAAAAAATAGGGC